>JAIXMR010000176.1:0-23233 GCA_025677835.1 Sporodiniella umbellata | reverse complement strand
TTTATTGTAACAGTCCCGATTAATTCCAATAGTGGACGGTCTTTCTCTATCCACCCAATACGAAACCCAGGCTTGGGAACGACTTCGAAAAGGAATGGACGCTATCCGAGAGAGAAAACCGTTCGTGGAGAGTCAAGAAGTACTCTTTCAAGTAAGTTGGGGTTTTTTTTTTTTTTTTTTTTTTTTTTTTTTTTTTTTTTTTCCCTTTAAAAAGAAATTCACCTCCCTAGATATGTGAAAATCTATGTCAATCCGAAAAAGCCCAAGAACTTTTAGACCTTTTGTATACCATGTGTACAAGTATGGTACAAGATCATTTCCATAAACTTCACCGGTACGTCTTTTGCAACCTTCTTCTCTTGAGAGATGGGGTGACTTTTTTTTTTTTTTGGTGGTCTAAACTAACAGAGGGGATTTCTATCAAAAGTTATGTGGATACCCAGGGTGGTAGTTATCTAGAAAAGAGTAATACGATCTGGAAAGAATACAGTGAACAAATCGTAAAGTGTAATCTATAACGGGACATGGTATTCAAACACTCTGTTTTTACTAGTCCATCCTCTGTTCTTTGTTTCTCTATCTGGATCGCTCGTTTATTATCAGTGTCAAAGGGAAATCGATCTGGTCGATTGCTATGGAGCTCTTTCGCCAGCGTTTTTTAAAGGATGATGCGATAAGGAGCAAGACGTTTGATAGTATCTTTGAACTCATTCAACTCGAACGTACCTTGGCTCTGCCAGTCAATCAAGACCTTCAACTCTCCATTCGAATGTTGCTTGAGTTAGGTCTCTACCAGGATTTTGAATCAGGCTTTTTGGATAAAACAAGAGAGTTCTATCAAAACGAAGGCGATGTCTTGATGAACACCATGAGCATGGGTGATTACCTCAACAACGTCTCCACAAGAGTACATCAAGAATCGATCAAGAACGTAAAGCAGTATTATGATAGATCAACCAAGGCTCCTTTACAAGCCATTGTGGAAGAAGAGTTATTGGCAAAACGAGTGATACACATCCTGGATAAAGGTAGCCAGACCTTAACGTTCTGTAGAGACTCATTTTTTTTTTTTTTTATTGACTAGGCTTTCATCATTTCCTTGAAAAATATTTGGTAGACGAGCTCTCCTTACTCTATCGTCTTTTAAAAAGAGTGGGAAAACTTGATAGTTGTGCTGACTATTTCAAACAATCCGTCAAGGTAAACTTTCCAAACCCAACACGGTACTCATCATCAACTCCCTTTTAAACCAGGACAAAGGCTCTGAAATACTCTGTGGCAATCTATCCGTGCAAGAGAAAATGAATACCTTATTGACCTTCAAGAAAAAGAGTGAATACATCGTGAACCATAGTTTCGAAGGGGATGAACGGTTTGTCAACGGCCTGAATGAAGGCTTGGAATATATCGTCAACCTGCGCGAGAACAACACCTTAAAGACCCTGGCCAAACACATTGACAGCATGATCAAACTTGACCGGATGGATGAAAAATACGTAGAGTTGTTCATGTTTCTCTTTCGTCATTTACAAGCCAAAGATGAGTTTGAGATGGTCTACAAACGGGATATGGCCAAACGACTTCTTTTGAACAACACCACCCATCGTGGCCATGAGAAAGCCTTGCTCTTCAAACTCAAAAAAGAGTGCGGTCTGCCCTATACAAGCAAACTCGAAGGCATGTTGCGCGACATCAAACAATCCGCTGAGCTCATGTCCGAGTTCAACACGATGGAAGACCGTTTTCGGGCCAACGTGCTAACACCAGGATTTTGGCCAACGTTTGCTCTGGTGCGTGTAAAAATACCTCCCGAGTTGGAAAGCTTGCAGGACGTCTACACCCATCTTTATATACGTAAATACCCTAGAAGACAGTTGACTTGGCAAAACACCCTAGGTACCTGCGATGCCGTTGCCCATTACCCAAAAGGTTCAAAGCATGTCACCTTCACTCTCTTGCAAACCCTCGTTCTCTTGCTTTTCAATACCAATGACTCTCTTTTGTTTACAGACATTCTCAAAGTCACCCAGCTCGGCAAGTGCTCCACTCCCATAAACAAATCTACTCTTATTAACCCTTAAAGCCTGTAGATGAACCTGAACTTATTCGTACCCTGCAATCTTTAACCTCTACACGTTACAATCTATTGATCAAACAGCCCTCCGATACCTTTGTCTCTGCTACCGATCTCTTTTATTACAACCACAACTTCTCCTGTGAGAAAGAGATCTTCAAAATGACTACAGTCACACTGTCTGAAGTAGCCGAAAAAGACGCTTCGCTTAGTAAAACATTACTCTTGTCAAAAGAACAGCAAACAGACGCAGTCATCGTACGTGTCATGAAAAACAAAAAGTCTCTTTCTCATCAAGCCTTATTGGATGAGACGGTCAAGTTACTCAAGTTTTCCGTGGTGGTACAAGATATCAAAAATCGTATTGAAGCTTTAATTGAAAAGTAAAAAAAAAAAAAAAAAAAAAAAAAAAAAAAAACACTAGCCATATTCATTCATTTTCTTTAGGGAATATATCGAACGTAACCCTGAGGGTGAATATATTTATCTAAGCTAATCCAACATATCAATAAAACCCTCATCCAATCATTGCTCTTTTTTTGTTAAGCTGACTTTCAAGTACTCAAAAAGCATAAGACCTGTGAGGAAAAAAAAAAAAAAAAAAAAAAAAAGATTGCTTCACTTACATTGACCCCATGTTTTTATTAAAAAACAGTGCATTCTTTTTAAAAACGCATTCTTCAAGAGCTTTTCATACCACTTTTATAAATTTTCAAAGTGTTTCTGTTCCCTGTAAGGATCCATTTCTACTTTTTTTTTTTTAAAAAAAAAAAAATTTTTTTTGGGTACTAAGTTGATGCATAGCTCAGCCTAGCCTCCATGCCCATTTAATTTTCTCTGAAAATGATGTGAAACAATATGCACTCTCTTTCTTGTCCAGTGAAGATATTGGGTCGAAAAAGATTCAAGATTTTCCAGAACTCATAGTTGGCTGGAGCCCTGACCCAAACGTTTTGGATCACCACACTTTTAGAGAAAACCACGGGTTTGTAAACTTTTTGACGCAGACTTTCAACCGCCAGCTCCATA
Organism: Sporodiniella umbellata; assembly: GCA_025677835.1. Lineage (NCBI taxonomy): Eukaryota > Fungi > Mucoromycota > Mucoromycetes > Mucorales > Rhizopodaceae > Sporodiniella > Sporodiniella umbellata. Next base: position 20,130 of record JAIXMR010000176.1, on the reverse strand, counting down.
AAGTAAACGACGCGCACCTCAAGGCTATGGCCGAATGGCAAAAAGAAGGGTAGATTCAACTTTTATTGTCTATGGATACTAACAAACCATTTCAAGTTGGATGCATATTAACGATGAACGCGATCCTCCCGCTTGGGGACGCATCAATTTCCCTGAAGATATCATCGGAAGCGTTCAGGTTTCTAACGGCATCATCTTACCCCATAGTTATCAACCCATGCCCACACATCGTTTGATCACTCCAAAAGGTCTATTCAAACTTTCGGACCCTTTAACCCATTGTGTTGCAGACGCATCTAAAAAAAAACTGTTATAAAGCCATTTTTTTTTTTTTTTTGCAAGTGTCATAAAGGCTTTGTGAGAGTTCTAGAGTTTGCTGTCACAATTTCAATGGACTGTATTCTATTTGGTTTTTCTTTCTTCTGGAGTAAAAATAACGAGATTTATTGATTTAGATACACCAAGGTTACTGAACAGACTTTAACTCGAGTAGTTCTTTCCACAGTGTGCTGCCTTTTCCAAATGTTATGGGTATACTTTTTTCTGCACAAAGAGCCCACCTTTGACCATAGGACTTGTAAATCTTTTTATCTTCTTGAACATAAGCGTTCCAATTTGCCTTTGCCAACGTCAGATAGTGTTGTGCAAGCATTGGATGATACTCTGGGTAAATCAGAGTGTATTGTACCAAGATATACGTCCCTAGTCGAGCCGCTTTACCCCACTGACTTTCAGCCATGGCATCGTAAAACAACCGACTACATAGAGAAAGCGTCGTTAGCTTTGTAAACTCTGTGTTTTTCGGTAAAGAGGTGTTGCCATCAGGCGTGTTGATAAAGTAATGTGTATAGCAAGATAGGCTTTGGGATGGATCCAAAACAGTTTCGGAAGAAAGTCTACCCAAATCCCAGTCCTCCACTTGTTTTTGGATAGAGACAATTCGGTCATTGTTGGAGTTACTCAAGAGCTGTGCTGCCTTCTCCCACGCGTCTTCTTCCTCACCAAGATACAGATCTATACCATCACCTTGGCAACGTGCACAAGCACACGTGAAAAAGTATTTTTTCTTGAGCGCCTGCTTTCTATACGAACGGGAGTGCGCGATATCCAAATAAGCAATCGTGATTTCGGTGCCTGAATCAATCGGTGCGATCGCTCGAATTTTGCATGACGCACCATCAAACGAAATCACAGCATTGGGAGTACAAGAATGGTTGAATAACGAAGCAATAGGAAAAGTACCTTGGCCGATCGAAAACATTTCGGAATTGTCCATCATAAAGTTGTTTGCTGAAAACGCGCATAAATAGCGAACCAAAGTAGCTGCGTCTGCAGACTGTACATGATTTCGCTGTAAAACAGTACTGGCTATTTTTTTATAATGGGCTATGTCACTCGACCTTTGAGACTCATAGTGGTTCATAAGACTGAAAAAGGCCTCCATGGTTGCATCGAGAGGGGTTGTCTCGCTCTCTGCGCTCAGTTGTTTGTATCGCTGGACGTTAAGAGATACTTTTTCCAACATCTCAACCTCGGGATCGAGATTCTGTCCACACGCAAACTGATGATGAGCTACCCAGGCTTTTTTGAAACAGTCAGCATTACAAAAATAGGCTGCCTTGCATTTTGAACAACGCTGGTGAGGAGCACGTCGAAAACAATAATGGCAGTAATCGCTAGAGCAATCTGGCAGAATTACGGTTCCCAAGGGCTCTGAGGCAATTATTAGCTCGCCTTTGGATATTTGGTCTGTCGCAGAGACATAACGGCCACGGATTTCATCTTTGGAATCTACAAGCTTCAAAAAGTGCAATTGCAGGTAGGCATCCATTTTAAAAGCTCTATTTTGATAGCAAATATCAAAACTTTTGCGTGTGGCGCTGGGTTCGAAATCGATCAAGGGTAAGAATAGTGAGCATGTTGAAATCGATTGTTTGGTGAGATCCCCTTGAGTTTATTTATATATACTTTCAAAAAAAAAAAAAAAAAAAAAACCAGATTTCGATCACCCTATAGTTTATATAAACTCTTTACAGTATGTAGATGGTGCCCATATGTATATAAAGAAAAAATATCGCTTTATTATCTAAAATCGGAATTTTGCTATTTCTAAAAGAATACGGGTCTCTATAGTTTTTTTTTTTTTTTTTTTTTTTTTTTTAGTCAAATATCCCTAAAGCCTTTACCCAACCGTCTGTAGACTAGTTTCTCTTCATCCAGAGATAAAAGCCAAAAATTAAAACCGCCCAGAAAGTGAATAGATAGTCCAGTTGGTTGTTATTACTTCCCAAACTAGCAAATTTCATAGTAGACTGATATATTCCCAGTAAACCCAGTCCATTGTATTCGGTCTTTTCTTGTTCTGTTGCGATCCCGTGCTTTCTTGGTTCTGAAGAAATTTGTGCTTCTGGAATTTTTGAAGTTCTATTAGGTTTGGGTGTCACGATCTGTGGTTTTACAGGTGTTTCTTTTCCATTGGAATTACTTCCTGGCGTAGTTTGAGCTTTCTTGGTTTCGGTTCTATGATCTTCCGTCTGATCAAAGCATCCTATATTAGTCCTATTCACTGTTCATACTTTTCCTTACGTTTTGTTTCGTAGTCTTAGTTTCTGGAAATGTTGTAACAGTCATGACAGTAGAAGTGGTGATTTTTGGAGGATTGTTAACGACAGATGTAATGTCTGCATGTTTATTTGTAGCTGTTTGTGTTGGAGAGTGCTTTTGGGTAGTACTGTTTTCTGTAGCCACTGCTTCTGGACTCTCTTTAAAAATTTAGCAACAGCTTACACATTGTGAAAATAATTGTATTTACTGCCAATAATGAGCGTAAATGGTTTGTCAGTAGCATTTAATTCTACAAAGTTCTTTATCATTTTTTTTTTTTTTTTTTTTACTGCTCTAAACTATTAAGAAAACAAAATAAAAAGAAAAAGACAAATGCTAAAAAAAAAGACGAAAAAGAAAATTGTATATTCATTTTAGCTAATGCTCGTTAATTTTTCAATAAAACAATCGTATAGATCTGTAGTTATCGTAGCAGGATTAAATTGAACACATACACTTTTTATTATCATCAGTCTCCTTATTCGCTGTCCGGCTCTTTTTTTATAGCCTGAAGCTTTACCTCTCGCTTTACTTTGATATTGGAGGAAGGGCAGTAACTGCTGACGGGGCATACGCTGCAGCGAGGCCCGCGAGGCAAGCAAACAATTTGACCATAACCAACCAAAATGGGGTTTATTTTTTTCCACTTGTCTTTCGGTAGCCACGATTGTAAGCTCTGAGGAATGTTGTTGAGTAATGACTCATTATTTTTATCACCTTACCACTCGTGTCTCTTCCGGGGTTTTTGTAGAGACCCAGCCTAGCCTGTTAGCTATTCGATGAACATGAACATCTACACCTATACCCAGATTCTTGTCCCACGCTACTTGTAAAACAAGATAACCCATTTTTGGGCCTACGCCAGGTAACCCGACAAGTCCTTCAATTGTATCAGGTATATCACTGTCATAAATGTCGCGAAGTATTTCGGCAGTTTTTTTAATATAAACTGACTTTTTTGTATGAAAGCCAACGGAACGGATCATTTGATCCAATGAATTAGCATCGATTTCCAAAATGCTTTCTAAACAAAGACCTTTAGGCAATTCGTTTTGTAGCCTGATCACTGCTGCACTTGTTACTGTATCTTTTGTTTGTGAAGAGAGCATGAGGGCTATTAATGTCTGAAATCTTTGATCCTATTGTTATCATGTTCAGAAAAGAAATTCAGAGCTTTTTGGGCATTTACTTTGGCGGAAGCTGCTTTTTGTGCTAATCTTTCGCATCCCATAGTATCAACTGGAGCTTCTTCAATATCTCGAAGCGCTTCTATTTTGTTGTATACGATCTCCCAGTTTGTGGGAGCAGCTGATTCAGAGTCAGGATCGCGCTTTATTTTCTTTTTTGTAATCTCCTTCTCAACAACAACTCTTTTTCTTAATTGTCCCATTTGTGCTTTGGAAATAAATAATATCTTTAATGTAGGACTTCTAAGTAAAAAGGCTTTTGGAAAAAAATTATTCACAAGTAAAGAGTGTGGCCAGACCATGGTATCTTTGAATATTAAGCAGTAAAGAAATAAGCACTACCAATGCTTAGGCCTCAATTTGGTTATGTTTCCGACTGTACGCGTGAAAACTTCACATCAAACACTTATCCTATTTGAAGGTTTAGTGTTCATAAAAGGGTTAATTCATATCTTTAATGCCGATTTGCCCAATACCCCAGACAATCCTCGTCAATTGTAAAACGCTTGTTGGACAAAACAACATTTTAAGAAAAAAGTATAGCCCCTCGAGCGGTAACGTACAATACAGTCCAAAACAGTACAAAGCATAGTTAGAAGTTATTGTTTTTGGGCATAAAGAATTTTTTTATATGCTTGTGTAATTTATGGTAGCTACTGTATAGTTCTTCTCTTTTTGTACCGAAGAAGGGCTTACCTTATGGATGTATTATAAGATTTTGGTAAACATGTTCTATAAGTAACAAATTTTACAATCAAATACCTTTCAGCGTTTTCCAGTATAAATCTCTCTATTTATTTGATATATATTTTTATGCCTTTTTATGTAATGACTCGTTTTATTTTAAACTTGACTGATCTACTAAACTGTTTTATAGTAGTTAATCATCGACAAACCCTGGCTAGCGTTTTTAAAGTATAGAAACTTTGCTATTCCTAACAAAGGCACTCAAACGAACCAATTATCACATGACAAAAACGGTCAAAATTCACAAGTTCAAGACTAGATATCGTCCTTGAAGCGCAAAATAAGAAGTGAGCATCGAGTTGTAGTAAAAAAAAAAAAAAAGAGTTGCACGTATCATTATTACCAACCTCAATAATTTAGACTAAAAGCTCTGGATTTTGATTGACGTTTGCTTGTCTGTTCAATTTTCTTTATTGTGTCAAGCGAGTAAATAAAGTTCAGGGGGCTATTTTTGAATAGTTAGCAAGTTTATCTCTACTGTTAGAGAGAAAAAATAATTGTTCAAAATTTATTTGAAGTGCTTGTATTGTATAAGCCTTGTGTTTTTAAAACGAACAGGCTTTTTTTTGTTTTCGTTTTGTAGCCCTACTTTGAATTGTTCGTGTCAAGATTTACTACATTGATACTTGATACTAATTGAGCAAAACAGTTTTCTATAAATGCATGTTTTGTATTAAACGTTTGATAAAAGAAGCCACAGACGTTTCTGTTTATTTTCTCCAAGGACTGGCGAAGCAATGGATTTATTTTGCTTAAAGTACAAGACACTGTCTAGTGTGGCTTAGGCCCTAGTGAAAGAACCCAATCAAATAAAATTCGGGGTTGGCTTGTCTGTTTTTGTTTTTGTTTGAACTTTACTATAACAAAATGCCCCGTGTTTATGATCTTTGTGCCAGAGTCCAGAATGGATTCCGTGCTAGACTTCAAGCTATTGCAATCCCCGAAACAAAAATGAATTTAGCCATTTCAAACATTTTGTACAAGGAAGGTTTTTTGGCATCTGTCACTAGAGGCAACCACATCGAGCCCGATCAAACCTATACCCCTACAACTAACGACAATGTAGCCACTAGAAGACTTTGGCTGTCGCTAAAGTACAAAGAAAACAACCCCGCCTTGTCTCATTTCTCAGTAATCAGCAAACCCTCAAAGAAGGTTTATCTTACAGTGAACGAGTTAAAAAGCATGTCAAGTGGAAGAAGAGCTCAATTTATCAAGCCCCTTCAACCTGGAGAAATCGCTGTAGTCAATACTAATAGAGGTGTTTTAGAGCTTCAAGAAGCTATTGAAAAGAATGTAGGTGGAGAACTTCTCTGTCGTGCTTCTTGAAGAGCATTGCACTTTATACAATCACAATCAATAAAGACTTGGACAGCCCTTTTTTTATTTTTGCAACCATACACCTAATCGGAACTTCATATACAAACACGCTCGAATGTTATGCATTTACCCATATTTCGCTAAAACATAGTCATAATTTTTAGATATGTGAAAGGAAGACAAAATCAGCTAAATTTTAGGATGCTTTGCTATACAACAAGTACAGTTCAACTTTTAGATTTTACAAAACAAAACAATCACAAGATAATTAAAAAACTAAATGGATAACACAGACAAAAGAGTTTACGCAAGTAGAGAGGATTACAAGAAACGATCTACCTACACCTGCAAGATTAATGTTAGAACACATTATCTGCATACACACCCTTATAAACCAACAGCAATACAATTTATAAGCGTGTTAAGTTTTCAATAAGGTTTTCCATAATTATCGCTTCAAAGAATGCTGCTGCGAAAAAGTCTTTTTTTTTTTCAGCAAAAAAGGAGTTGATGTTAATCATTGGTTCAATGAGTAAGTGTTTTATGTTTCGAGATATGTTGGCTTTACATTAAAATAAGTATTTAAACGAGTATTGTTTTTAGAAGAACTGCAAAAAGGATTAGTTTAAAAAATGCTAAATTTCGACAAGGGTATTCTAGAAGTACTAGAAAAGGTATACAACACGTATTCAAAAAGAAGCAAGGAAGCTGCGGCATAGCGTAATTTGAAAATGAAGAAAAATCACACAACAGCTCAAAATAAGAAACAGTTACTATGTTCCTGAATATAAAAACTAAAATACCAAAAAAGAAACTGCCCACATTTTTGTTCAATAAAACGCCAGTACTGAGAATCTCCTTTGTTCGATTCCAATTTAATTAAAAAGACAACTACATAAACAAAGGTGATACTAAAGCTTTTTATTAGATACGCTATTAAATAAACATGCACGATCAATAATAAGGAGGCGAGAGGTAGTACTTCAGTGTGATTTGAAAAGCAAAAGCGCTCTCAACTTAATATAATCAAACGCTTGTGTTTTTTTCACGTTTGCTACAACATAGGAATCTTTCTCTTTGGCACTTTTAAGAAAGTGTTTTGTTTTACAAACGTCGAAAGTTGTTTTTAAAGAAAAATTACAGAGCGGCCTTTAATTTTCTTCGTTTGTCAAAAAAAAAAGAGAAAGAAAACAAAAATAAAAACAAAGCAAGTCTCAATAAAATCAATAAAGAGCTTTTGTCTTAGCACAATTTATGCCATTTTTTTTTTAAGCATGTAACTACATTTTCTAATGCGAAGGCAGTCTTGTCAAAACAGGTTTTGTCTCAGGCATAGTATATATCTACAATCCAACTAAGAGTACGTAATGGGATAGCAAGCAGACACCACTATTGCTATGAATTTTGACACAAAGTTTTGTCAAAAAATAGCAAATAAACAGCAAAGGTGTATTAAAGGAGTATTATCAAATTAACAAAACGTCATATTTAGAGAGCTATTATAGCGAAATGTTTACTAAACAACAATAGACAAAAGTATTACTCTATACCTTTATCTTGATTTATATAATCGTATAGCTAATATTCAACTATGCTTTTGCAGTAATTTTGGATATAAAAAGCAAAGAAATTATTATTGTTGTCGTTTTTGTTTTACTTTTCTGTCTCCTTTATTCTCTTCGAGTGTTCTATTAATTTTCTTGGTGAAATGCATTTTAGCCTCAAAAACCAATGAATATCATCTAAAAAAAAATGCTAGTGTGCAGACTGACCTTTAACTTTTTCTTTAAATTATTTTGATATTTAACACTCAAGCCTTGTTTCTTTTTCTTTGTCTAATGGAGTTCACTTACAACAAAGCGCATACACACAAAACGCAACATTTAATGTCAGACAATAGTGTACGCAGCTTTCCTTTCAATTCCCAAGATACAAACCATATTGGAATAACTATTACAGAAGAGCTGCCACATAATAAAGAGCAATCCATTCAGCCAAAACATGAGTCCAATTTAGAAACAAAAGGCATTTCCATTCCTTCAAGCAAAGATTTTCAGCCTGAAAGCCCCTCTTTAGAAAGCTCTTTGCCTTTGCAACCTTGCTTGCATCCCATTGTAGGAACAAGCTTCGAATCTCACCTCATTTCAGAGGATGACTCAAGCTGGACATATTACAACTCCCTTGAACGAGCTAAAGCTTTTCGTAAATTCGATTACCAAACAAAGTTGCCCTTATCTTACCAGCAAAGACTGAGAGAGAAAAAGCATTATGGGGTAAATAGTAATAGTACTGAGAATATATACTTTCTTTTCTTTACTAAAAAAAAAACGTTGTTAGCATCTTTATTCACTTACCATAGAGCTTAAGGCTACGTATCAAGCCTGCAACACATCCTTTAAATACAGCGAAATTAACAATCCTCGAAGAGTGCTTACAAAACCCAGTAAACCAACTAAAAACGATGGATACGACAACGATGATTTCGACTATATTCTATATGTCAACGACGTATTGGGAGGCGATGAAGGACACAAGTATATGCAGTATCAGAGAACACTCAGCAGCTTTCTCTAAAATTTTGTAACGTTTATAGATATGTTGTTTTGGATGTACTTGGTGCAGGAACATTTGGACAAGTAGTAAAATGTAGAAATACAAAAACCGAAGAAGTAGTGGCTATAAAAATAGTGAAAAACAACCAGGCATATCGTAATCAGAGTATGATGGAAGTGGCTATTTTGCAAATTGTAGGAAACTGTTTAACGTTGAAGCAACTTATAAGCATATTAACACACCGATTATTCATTACTTTATTCAATTATTCAGTTAAATCAAAGACATGACCCCAACAACCAACACCATTTGTTACGACTTAAAGACACCTTTGTTCACAAAAGGCACCTATGCCTTGTTTTTGAATTATTATCAGACAATCTGTACGAGCTGATCAAACAAAATCACTTTCGAGGTCTTTCTACCAACCTTGTGCGCGTTTTCACTGCTCAGATATTGGACGCATTGACTGTACTAAATGAGGCTCGTATTATACACTGCGATCTGAAACCTGAAAACATTCTGTTAAAAAAGTGAGCTTTTCTTGTGATAAACATATTTATTTAACTGGTTTTCGTTTAGTTTAGAATCACCCACTTTAAAAGTCATTGACTTTGGATCAGCTTGCCATGAAGCGCAAACAACTTACACTTATATTCAGTCACGATTTTACAGATCACCCGAGGTCTTACTTGGACTACCTTACACAAGTGCTATAGACATGTGGTCTCTGGGTTGTATTGCAGCAGAACTATTCTTAGGACTACCTTTATTCCCGGGTAACTCAGAATATAATCAGATGTCTCGAATTATTGAGCTGCTAGGGTAGGTGAAATATACGTGTAGTTTGAAAAGAAGTCGAAGATCAATGCAGTAATTGTAGTGACTAACAGCTGCACAGACCGCCTCCCAATTATATGATAGAAGTAGGCAAGAACTCGCATCGATATTTTGATAGGGATTTGTCCTCTCCAGAAGGAAAAAAGTACATTTTTAAATCAATATCGAAATATTCAGCAGAGCAAGGAAAGATAGAGCAACCATCAAAACGCTATTTTTCTTCAAGAACACTTTCTGAATTAATTTCTAGCTATCCAATTTCAAAAAAGACTCAAATGGCACAAAGTGATATGGATAAAGGTATCTTTTAAAGACACTATTAAAAACTGGGGGTTTAGAACTACATTTTTAACTCTACTTTGCATTTTAGAAAGTTATAGTCGTTTAGCATTTATTGATTTTTTGCAGGGACTATTGAGGCTAAACCCAATTGAAAGATGGTCCCCTCAACAAGCAAAACAACACCCTTTCATAACAGGACAGAGAGCTGATTTCCCTTTCCAACCTCCATATATCCCTAGAAAGCAGCTCTATGCACTCTCTTTTGAAAACCAACAACACAACCCAATGTCATATAGCTCTCCCAGCAACGCAATACCTCAGCCTACACTTTCTGAACCTTACTTATCTTCTGTCTGCTCATCATTACCTGAGCCAAAAACACATCATACTAAACGATCCACCTATATCCCCCCTTTGCCTAGCGTTTTGGAGCCACCACACGACTCCTTTGACAGCTCACGGTCTCGTGAAATACCCAAGAACTTGGCTAGCTTTGAGTTTAATAATCCACGTATGGAAAGTAAAGGATTCGATACTTTGCAAACAAATAATGCTGGCACTATTGGTAACGGCCGGCCGCGAGCCAATACAGTTGGTACAATGCAAGTTCCTCTTCAAATTCAATGGGCCTCAATAGATAACGGCTCACAGCTCTATAGTCCATATTATCCTTATGGGCAGCGAGAACAGGTAGGTGCGTTTTCTGGATTTGATGGCTTTAATGGTGACATATTACCATGCTGGCAAGGAAATACTGGTAATCAGACGATCGATTTGGAAAGAGATGGCGACTGGAAAGAAGATACAAGTCACAAAAGGCGCTTTGAACATAAGAGAAGTAGTAGCAATAACTCATTATTTTCGTCCATTCAACCTGCAACCTCCTCAAGCCTTAATGGATCTCAAACGAGATCAAGCGTTGCAAGTTTACATAGACTAATGAGAGGCAGCTCATACAACAAACCAGAGGATATTGAATGGGATGGTATTATTCATCATTCATCTTCACCAAATAATCAACAAAAAAATCGTGAAAGTGACGATTCCAAACAATCTCTTAAGGAAAAATGGAATCAAGACCATTTTGGACGAACGGTTGTTTAATTTGTATTTGTCATTTAAAGCTGTTTAACTAAAGGATTTTTTCTTGGCTATACTTTATTCAAAAGCACAAAAAAAACACCTTTTGAAAATAACCATAAAAAATCTATTAAGACACGCTGTTTCTGGCAGTTTAATGATACAAATATATACTACTGACTGTTGAAGGGCCTTCTTAAGTTGAGCGCACTTGTTTATGTTCACTAGCCAAAAAGTAAAAAAAAAAAAAAAAAAAAAAAAGAAAACAAAAGGTGCAGTTCTTTAACCAGTAACTGTCAAAAGCCGCACACATTTTTAAGGTACTTTAGAATAGATAGCCAACTGTGTTTTTTTCATTAAATCATTATGCTCTAGAAACAAATATATACATCTAACATGTGTTTAGAAATGTTGTATTCAAGCATGTAAAGCCCTATACGCTCATAAAGCGCTTTCTACTTAAATACACATATATTAATTTCATAAATTAAAGCCGCATCAACATAAAAGTATTTTTTAGCATTCTAGTAAGCTAATACAGTGTGATTGATATACGCTATTACTTTTTGAATCCCTGGAAATGTATATGTTTACGCACAGACCACTAGCGCACTTTTAACAGAAGTAAAACAGTAGCGGTTTAGAGTCAATATGTATAAATGCAAAGCTCTAAATATAAAAATTAAATCAGATAATTTTTTTTTAAAAGAGGTACTTTTCCTCAACTCTTTTATTGTCCAAAGCATATGGTTAGTACGTGGCCGTTCCAGCATCAAAAGCGGTATTTAAAGTAAAAGAGCGGATAATAAATTCCCTAAAAAATGCTGAAATACAGGGTCTTGTGCTATTCATTAGTTAACTAAAACTTTATGTTTTAAACCAAAAAGTCGAAAAATTGTTATAGTGCTTCTAAGTTTATCTGATGAAGGAGTGTAATCCTTTCAATAAGTCATCATCTCTCAGCATATGCAGTTTGGATCTTTTCCCTGTATCTGTTGGACTTGATTTTCGTAAGCGAGCTGCTAACTTGGGCATGAGTCTTTTAAGATTTAGGAGCAGTATTTTTGTTTCTGTAGCGTAAATGGCTGATATTGATAAAAAAAAAAGCTCTTTTTTAGAGAGCAATATACTAAGCTTTAGTTACTTCCAAAAACAAATCTACTTAAGCACAACTTTTTTCGTAAAGATATTGAGTTTCTTATTATTTTATGTTACTTGATAAATACCAAAACTAAAACAAAAGGGCAGTAAATTATTTTAAAAAACACTTGAAAAAAATCGAGAAAAGAACTCAGAATTCGAAGACACCTACTTAACAAGTAACAGAAAGATACAAATGATACAAAGTTTTTAGTTAGATAAATAAAAAATACAGCAGAAACATTTGACAAAAGGGTTTGCTGTAATGAGAATAAAAATATATTGGTTGAAGCAAGAAGACTATTTATAATGGCAATCAGTACAAAAAAGTAAACAAAATTATTAGTAATACTCAAAGTAAATTCAACAAAGTAGAAAACAAAGCCTATAGTCCAATAAATAGCAATAGCAGGAGGAAAATAATGGCTTTGTTTTGGTCGTATACAGAAAAAAAGATATTTGAAAAAAAAACACCAGAAAATTCATTTTTTTCCAACGGAACCAAAATTCTTAAAGGGTACAAAACCATACAGTAGAATAAGAGGCATTCCACGCAGCTATTGAAACAGGCACCTTATCTGCATTTAACAATATACATAAACACAAACTTGATACCTTGATTTGGAAGAAAAGATGAGTGACAAGCAATTTCAAAACCAGTTAAATCTTAAATGTATTTTTTAGTAATTAGCCATCCTTTTTTTTCTGGCACCGCCAATAAGACACTGAATAAACAGTGAAGATTCAAATAATTTCAATAGATAGATATAGGGCAGTTTTGCCTATTTTATTGTTTTTGAGCAAGACAGCTCTATAGATAGCGTTGAATATTTTTCTTTCTTCTAGAAGAGCTTCAAAATGTAACTTTTAAAACGTTGATATTGCTCTTGCAGCTACTTTGTTTAACCAGAAAGGGGTGTTGTCGAAAACAAAGCGCCAATGTACTTATTATAGGCTAGGCGTAGTGCATGCTACGATTTGTATCGGCGCCAGTTGTCTTTGCAGTAAAATGTTTACTTTTAGCCTGCTTGGTCTGTGGCAGGAGGCGAAGAAAACAGTATCAGGATTAACAAAACAATATATTATGTTTGTCTACATCGTTTGCTTGATGGGGCAGCTTCAGAGGATAACTAACAATCATCTGAAAATGAAAACAAATAGGTTGACGTACTTGGAGAGAAATGATTTGCTAAAAAAAAAAGAATCGTAAAGAATAGTTACAAGCTCGTATTATTATTATTATTTTTTTTTTTTTTAGTTTTCTCTTCTCTCTTTACTATTGTCAATTTTTTAAAAAATGTCATTTTTTAAAAAACTGTTTTTACTATTGCTTACTATCAACGCAGCTCTTTTGAGTTATGACCATTTTCAAGGAGGTCGAGTAGGCTTAGACTTGTTTGAAAGCGTGAAGCAACTTGACAAGGCTCAGCTTGAACACTACTACCAGCAAGTAAATTCGCCCGAAAAGATCGTAAACCAGTTAAATCGCGCGTATACTGAGTTGGGAAAGATCCAGTCGGTGAATGACCTTGTTCAGCGCTTGCGTGGTTTTTCGGAAGCTGCAACATTGGCTTTTGATGGTAATGTACTAGTATTGACTGATAACAACTTTAAACAAGCTGTGGATGGCTCAAAGCCTGCTTTGGTTGAGTTTTATGCACCCTGGTGTGGTCATTGTAAAAAGTTGGCCCCAGTCTACGCTCAGTTGGGTGATGCTTTTGCTCATGCTAAGGATCAAGTCATCATTGCCTCTTTCAACGCAGATGAACACCGTAATACTCCTCAAGTTTACGGTGTACAAGGCTTCCCTACCCTCAAATGGTTTCCTCGCGGATTTAACTCCCCTGAAGATGTTGAGACCTATCAAGGTGGTCGCGATTTGGAATCCTTGGCTAAGTTTGTTCAAGAAAAGTCAAGTGCTAAGGCACGCACTGTACGTTCTCATGTTGTCGAGTTAAACACCAAAAACTTTCACCAAGTCGCTTTGAACCCTAAGCAAAACGTGTTGGTCGAATTCTACGCCTCTTGGTGTGGACACTGTAAGAACTTGGCCCCTATTTGGGAGACCATTGGTGCTGCTTATGCTGGTGTTGAAAATGTAAGACAAACCTTTCCACTTCCTCCCTTTATTCTTTATTAATATTGTTTCATAGTGTGTAGTAGCCAAGATTGATGCTGATAAAGAAAAGGCAATTGGTACTGAGTTTGATATCTCTGGTTATCCTACTATCAAGTTCTTCCCCGCCGGCGAAAGTGAGCCAGTTGCTTATGAAGGAGGTCGCAATGAAGCTGCTTTTATAGAATTCTTGAACAAGCACTGTAACGCAGAGCGTGCTGTCGGTGGCGGTTTGTTGCCTGAGGCAGGTCGCATTGCCGACTTTGATAAAAAGGTCGCTGAGTTTATCAAGAGCCCTGAAGCCCGTGAAAAGATCCACAAAGAAATTGTTGGCTCTGTTAAAGGCCATGCCTCTCGGTAAAAGAAAAGCATAGTTTCAAACTAAGAAAAGAAGGCTTACTTTTTTTTATGTATATAGCTATGCCAACTATTATGCCAAGGTAATGGAAAAGGTCATTACTCATGGTGAAGACTTTTTAGAGAAGGAAAAGAGCCGCTTGGCAAAGATCTCTAATTCAGACATCACCCCTGCTAAACTTGATGATTTTGCTAAGCGTCAAAACATTTTGGCTATTTTTGCTTAAAAAAGTCCCTCCTCCCTCCTTTTTTTCCAAAAGAAAGAAACGTCATAAATAAAACAAAAAAAGACCCAAAAAAATTGGATAACAATAATCATTTGCACTGGTTTCTTTTTTTCGTTTATAAAAGCGTAAAAACAAGAGAGGAATAACCGAGTTATAAATATCTTTTATATGGTACGTTACAAAGAAAAAATAAGCGCGCATCCTATCTTATCCCTGGTCAAATTGAGCTTGCTGTAATGATAATGGGATTTCAAGTAAACAAAAGAAAAAAAATTCTTTGGCGACTCAAAGATCAAATTTTCTTCACTCATAGCTTTAAAGCTTGTATTCAAATACTATAGGTGTAAGTTTTTTTGAAGGGCTTAAAAAAGTGAAGCTTTATTCCATATAGTCAAACATCCTTTTATTTCTTTGTGCTAATTTTATTAATTAATCGCAACGAGATATATATATCTGACTATATTTTATACAGCAAAAAAAAAAAATATGGGATCCCTATATAAAAAGGCTTTGAAAAGCATATCAATCGTTTTTTACTTATTAGTATTTTTGACTTTAAACGTATATTTCTAATTATAAAAAACCGAAAAAGAAAAAATAGTGAAAACAAATAGGTAACTTTTTTTTGTATTATATAGTGTTTCCAGTTGAATTAAAAGCTATCGCAGATTCACACCTGTCATGTTTTTGCTTATTGCCCTTCTATCCGTTTTTTACTACCTGTTTCTCTGCTTTCTCTTCATAATCTGGAACAAGCTCTTTATATGTTCCGAGACTGATTGAAGCCGGCCTTACGTATTCACCGAAATTGGTAAAGTAATATACTCCATACCGCAAATTTAGATTTCTAAGGGCTTAACGTTTTTTTCGACAGCTTAAAGCTTGATAGAAGCTTCGGTAGGGGGCTTCTTTAGTTTAATGGTAGCGGGTCGTGCGGATGACAGACTAACGGCATGCTGAACTAGCTTTAACATTAGTTACTCTTTTTTTTTTTGTTAAATGTTACCTTTGAAGTTTTTTCTAAACATCTTTCAACAATCTTTTATACTTCCTATCTTTCTGTTTTTCTCTCTTGCTTTTTTAGTAATTTTTTTTTTTTGTCTCTTTGATTCTTGTTAACGAAAAGAAAAAAACCCTGTGTATTTTGCCTCTCTACACACTAAAAAAAATTATTCTGGCAGGCATTCAAGAGGCACTGAACGAGCTCCTTAAGTAAGCTTGTGCTTTTTGAGAGTAGCATACCTCAGCTTCGTTTTCCGGGCAGACAGACTCATAGATCGTGACTGTCTACATAAAGTGTAGCACAAAAAATTTGGAGGGTTCTAAAACCGAAGCACTGCAAAACTCTCTGCTCATTCACAGCTACACGATATGGGGTATGTGCTTCCAGTATACATGCTTTGATGTGAGCAAACTAGTAGTTTATAAGCGATACCCTTCATCCACTTCAAGTCAGTTTTGGATAAAACGATAATGCCCCTAGCCTTCTAATCCCGCAAAGAAAAGTAAGAAAAGATATACGCAGCTGGTCTTGCTTTTTGTAAACCCTGGTTAGTCTAAAGACGAGTAATGGGTTGTTAGAAACTCTGTTGTGGAAGTATGGCAAGCATCAGTGTCAAAAATATACATTGGATGTCATCAGGACACTTTTCCTTTTTCAAGGTCTGTTTCGGTATGTGAGCATTTTGTATTCAACCAAATTGACTTTCAGTGGAGTAAAAATAAGCTAAGGGGTAATCCTTTTTGGCTTAGTACCACTGTTTATTTTTATTTTATTTTTTTTTGGAAAATAATATTTGCTTTTTTCGGTAATGAACATTTAACTTTGTCAATGACAGAATTGCGGTTCTCACTGTAAATAAGTGAACAATGATACAAACATGTAATTGGATGAGCCTTTTATGGTAGGTTACGCTTTCTTTGATGGTTCTTGGCTCTGATTCGGATGTTTAAAACAAGTTGAATAAGCTTCCATATCCATTGTAACCTCAAAAGAATATCGTAGTGAAAGGCCTATATATTGAATAGCCTATGAAGCAAGAAGTAGAATTGTTCAATTTACCAATCACATCAGCCATTTTTTTTCCTTTTTCTGTTTTTTTTTTCTTTTTGTGGGGAAAACTATTTAAAATTCCATCGTGAGAAAAAAGAAAAAATTAAACGGCCACCAGGAGATATCCGCCTGTATTATGTCAATGTCTACCCTATTTGGATCCTCGGTGATCCGCACATAAAATTTTATGTGTGGGAAAAACAATGGGGGAGAGCCTATAAAAGAAAAGATAAGTTAGAATTTTTTGATATTTCTTTAATCTATTTTACAAATAAAAAACAAAATGGCTCCTACATTAAACAACACTAGCTCTACTGTTCCCGATTGTCCCTACTCTGGCTTTGATCACCTTCGATTCACTGTCACTAATGCTAAACAAGCCGCTTCTTATTACTGTACTCGTCTCGGTTTCAAGCATTTGGCTTACCGTGGATTGGAAACCGGATCTAGAGAAGTAGCTGCTCACGTTGTCAAGCAAGGCGATGCTGTTTTTGTTTTCGAAAGCTCTATCCAACCTGAAGCCAACAAGGAGATGGTAGCTGAAATTGCCCGCCGTGGTGATGGTGTCAAAGACGTTGCCTTCTGTGTCAAAGACTGTCGTGCTGTCTACGAAAAGGCTGTTGCTCGCGGTGCAAAGTCTATCAAAGCTCCTGAGGAAGTCAAGGATGAAAATGGTTCAGTCATTATGGCTACTTTGGCTACTGTAAGTATAAAATGGCTAAAACATCAAATCACTGTTATTAACCATTATTCTCTTTCCCTTCTTCTTATCAATAGTATGGTGATGTACACCACACATTGATCGAACGTCAAAACTACAAGGGTCTTTTCTTGCCTGGATACAAAAGTGTTGCTGAAGTGCTGAAGTACAAGGACCCTCTTGAAGATGTTCTGTAAGTTTGAATAGCGATCTGGTTGTGTAACAGAGGATACTTATTTTTTTATATACTTGTTAGTCCTCATGTACCTCTTCAATTCATCGACCATGTTGTTGGTAACCAAGCAGATGGCGAAATGAACCCTATTGCCGACTTTTATGAGAAGGCCTTCGATTTCCACCGTTTCTGGTCTGTAGATGATAAACAAGTGTTTACTGAATACAGTGCTCTTCGTTCAGTTGTCATGGCTGATCCGGAAGAACGTATCAAGGTTCCCATCAATGAACCTGCTGTAGGCCGTAAGAAGTCTCAAATCCAAGAGTTCATTGATTTCTACGGTAGTGCTGGTGTACAACACATTGCTATCAATACCAACGACATCATCAAATCTGTCACCAACATGAAGGCTCGTGGTTGCGACTTCTTAACGATTCCCAAATCTTACTACGACAGTTTGCGTGCTGCTTTGAGCGTTCACAATAAGACATGTAAGAACCCTGTAGTTGAAGACTTGGATATCTTGCAAAGCTTAAATATTCTTGTGGACTATGACGAAAACGGTTATTTGCTCCAAATCTTCACCAAGCCTTTGGAAGACCGACCCACTCTGTTTGTGGAAGTAATCCAACGTAATAAGCACAACGGCTTTGGTGCTGGTAACTTTAAAAGCTTGTTTGAAAGTTTAGAATTGGAACAAGATTTACGTGGTAACTTGACTGATCTCTAAAAGGTCATAGTGTCGCACTTTTACATACACCCTTTTTTTATTATTATTTTCTCTTTACATATACACACCTTTTTGTCCTTATATATACACCCCTTCTTAAATAATAAAACAGGAATCTTCTTATCGGAAATTAACGTTTTGTGTTCACTGAAAGATTAAAGATATTTACATAAAGCTGCAAGTACAAAGTTCTTGCTACGAAAATACCGAGAAAAAAAAACAAGTATTTACTAGACCAATTGTGTTTATTATTACACCAATGACGCCATGGTATTCTTAAAAATTTCATTATCATTATGTAACTAATGGCTCGGTTTTATTTTTTGAGTGTCATTGGCCAGCGATATAAAAAACACATGGCTTTACTGTTTGCTAAATCTTTAGTCATTTGTAAAACAGAGGCTAAGATAGTACTAGTCTTTTTCTTTGTGCTGTTACACTTTTTTTTTCTTCTCTTTAAAGTTGAAATATATTTTTTCAGTTAGTCTGGATCAGAGCCAACATTTTATAAGCAACCATTTATACTTGTTTCAACCGATACGTATGCATATTACTATAATTGTTATGACTTTTTCTATTTTTTCTGAGATTTTAGTGTCTGTTGTTACCACTGAGCTTTAGTAAAGGTTAGTTAATTTATGTATACTGGAATTTTTTGTCTTGATGTAATTCTTTAGGACCAAAGCTATAATTCCAGAAAGCGTTTTACTTTGGCAAGCTTTTTATATTTTTAATTACAGTAATAAAGACTTCTTGCTAGTTTATTTTATTAATCGTCTTTATCTCTCATTATCGAAAGACAGTAGATCGGTATGCTTATAGCATTTGGTTTGTTTGAGATTTTCTGGTCTGTATAAATAGCTATTGACAAAACTCAAAGAAAAGAATTTGACTGAAACATTGGCCGCTGAAAGGAGCAATTTGGTTTGTACTATAGCTTTGTGGTTGTTTTCGTATTTTTGTTTCATCTTAAACAGACACAAATAGTCTTCTACTTACCTTTTTCTTTTCCAAACGCTCTATATTTAAAAGCTAAGAAAACTGCTTTATAAGGCAATAACGATGCTTCCCCCCCCTTTTTTTTTATTGAGAAAGAACGGTATTCATCGCTTTGAATCAACACTCAATGACTGCAAAAAGCTTTTCAGAGCCATATATTTAAAAAAGGCATTTTCTTGTACAAATTTTCAAGCGGTACTAGTTCTAAAACATAGCAGCAGCTTATGGTAAGCAAAAATAATACCAAAGAAGAGAAGCATAACATCAAACTAACAAGAGCATATGTTCTTTGTTTCTTTGGTTGATAAACATTTTATCTTATTTAAAAGACTATGTCATAACAGCTAAATAAATATGAGTGATGGAGACTTTTGTGGTTTTACTTTTTATAGAGAAAAACACACTTTTAAAGTATAGCCAAGCTCAAAACAAAATATAACAAAAAGATACGCTCTAGACGTTCAATGCTATAAAGAGAGCTGTGGCGCTTTAACGCTCAAAAACACCTCATTTGAAAAGAAAAAAAAACAGTAACTGATCGGTTAGACAGCCACGCAGGATGTGTGAAAAATGGTGGTCTCTACTTTGTACAAATATAATGGTTACTGGAAGTACAACTCTTTTTTGTTTGCTCTAAAAGTTTATATTCAACCCATTTACTTAATTCCTTGCGCCCGAAAAAAAAAAACAAATGATCTATGCTTTTTTGTTTTGAATGGTTAAAGCCTATACGCCGTTCTCTTTCTTTTTTTTTGGTAAGTATATAAGGAATTTATAGTTTATTTCTTCAGCTTTACCAGTATACCGTATTTGTTGCAATTATGCAGTTTAATAGTCGGCCTTTTCCCCCTTTTTTTTTTAAGTATTTACAGCTTTCGACTAGTATAAATTGTGTGTGTCTCATGTCTTTTTATTTTTATAGGGAAGGTACAATACGACAAATGACCCTTGTTTTCTTCTGAAAAGATACTTATCGTATATGCGCATTTATCTAATCGAATGAAGCCTAAGAAATTACTA
>JAIXMR010000175.1:0-23333 GCA_025677835.1 Sporodiniella umbellata | reverse complement strand
AAGGTAATGTAAACGTTTTTGTTGAACATTTATAAAAATTTTATTCAGCACTCGATCAATGTTATCCCTAATTGTTTGAACAACGAACCCTGGTGCTTGTTTTTTTTTTTTTGGGGGGAGGCAATTTCATCTCACACAAATGTCCAAAAAAAAAAAAAAAGGCTGTTGTGGTCAGTTAAGAATAGAGGTGCAGTGTACGGATACTTTGGTCTATGTAGGAACCAATTCCCTCCTTGATTGTATAATACTCCTTTAATCTTTTGCTTTTCATATGATTTTTTGTGTGTATGCGTACTGATACCCGGATCCGATTACATACAGTGATTTAATAAGAGAAGCATACCCAATGTACGCTTTGTGTACTATTAAAACCTAGTTGTAGGTAAATTTTTTCTATAACTCCAAGCGTAAGTGTGACCTGCAGAAATGAGAAAATTCTGACAAAGGAAGCAGGTGAGTCCAGTCGATTCGATCAAGAGCTGGTTTTGCCACTGTTATATATATATATATAGTAAGCCCGTTGTTGTGCGCATAGCAGAAGAAATTGCCATTAGTTTTGCACGTTTGTCTCTGGTTTTGGCCAGATTGGGACTATATGTATGTGTATTCTAGTTTGTAAGAGTCGCATCAAAGGCTTGTAGTCTATTCCTTTCTTCGTAAGGAAGAAAGCTTGATTACTAAAAAGACATTCTTTTGTCATGTTTTGATTCGTCGATACAGTACATAAGAAAACAAATTAAGAACAAAAAAAAAGGTCCGAAGCGCAGATCTCTTATTCTAAGCTATTGCAGTGATTGTAAATAACAAAACCCGTAATACCGCGCTTTTCATCAGGTCTTGGTACATGTTCGCTTGCGTTCATTAGCACTACTCATAAAGTATGATAGAAAAGCCGTTGAAAGACGATATGTGGTTTAGAGATCGTTTGAAGGATCTTGAGTGCGAACGCTCAGTGGAGTGTTGACCTTTTTTTTTTTTTTTTTTAACCCAGGTATACCAAACCGTTGCACAGTATTTTGGCCAGCCAATGAAAAACTATCTCTTCAGTCCATGTGAATTTTTCTATTTGTAGTTTATTTGTTTATTTTTGTTAGTTGTGCTTAAGCTAAAGGGGGGGGTTAAGGCAAACGCTTTTAGCATGAAATATGTCTGTGTATTAAAGCTGCCTGCAACCGTGACCGATCTGTGTTTTCTTTAGCTAGCTTAGCAATGGAAAGTTTTCTTTCAATGTACCTGGGTTTCAACACGATGACACAACATTCTTGAGCCGGATGACCGCTCCCTTCCCTTCTTTCTTCTTTGTGTGAAGTCTAATCTATGGGGGCCTTATAAAAATTGCTACATATTTTTGAGTTCCAGTAGAGCAAAATAGCATGGACAAACTGATTGGGTAGTAAAAAATGGAAAGTCATTTTAAAGTTTGGAGTAATGATCTCTCTGCATTCAGTCTCAGTCTGAAAGTAAAAAGAAGAAAGAACAGGGAAAAACTTTCCCCAACTTTCAACGTTATATAAAAAGGTCTGGTTTTTCTTTTGTTTGATCCTTTAAAAAAAAAAAAGTAACAGTAATTTTTTTTCCCCACCTTCTGTGTGAAATCTACCGCGTACGTTCATTGATCCGCTCGTATATATAAAAAAATCCCCGATATTTGTTTAAATATGATGAATGAACGTAAACTTACTTTAGATCATCCATCCGAACACTCGCCATCTGCAGTCTATGATTCCACCGAGACAAAAAGCAATCATAACAGAAGTAGTTCAGATGCGACTGAAGGTATGTCGTACAATGTCGAGACAGGGCTTTTCTCTGATTCTTGTTTTATAGTGGTGATGGATGACAAAGTCAATAATGAACCTCCTACAGTGACCGATGAAGAAGATCATCAAGACGGTGGCTACGGTTGGTTCGTTGTCTTGGGTGCTTTTTTGGTACAAGTGACCACTTTTGGAACAATCACTAGTTGGTAAAGAACGCCAAACACATATTTTGTGCTTTAACTAACCATCTTCTGTTTCATAGGGGTAATTTTCTTTTCCTATGTCTGATGCAACAGCCAAATGCTTAACCCTTTTTTCTTTTCTTTTAGGTGTCATGCAAGATTATTATGAACAATACGTATACAAGGGGGTTCCCAATGCTCCTCTGAACCTCAGTTTCGTTGGTACTCTAGCTTTGGTGTTCTTGAACTTTAGTGGGCCTTTTGCACAAGTGTTGGTTTCCATATTTGGTATTCGCATTGTTTTGATCATCGGTACGATCTTTATCTCTCTTGGTCTGGAAATGGCCAGTTTAAGCTACCAAATCTGGCACCTGTATCTTTCGCAAGGTGTGATGTTTGGCATTGGCGCCTCCTGTGTCTATATGGCCATGATGGGTGTTGCTCCACAATGGTTTAATAAACGCCGTGGACTTGCCTTGGGTCTGATTGCTAGTGGATCTGGCATTGGTGGTTTGGTGATCCCAAATATTATGAACGGCATCAACAGCTCTCTTGGACCTGCCTGGACCTATCGTATCTTGGGCTTTATCTGTTTGTTTTGCGATATCTGGGCTTGTCTCCTGGTGCGACCCCGAAACCCAGGACCGAAAGCTAAAAAGCGTCTTTCTCAAATGGTGGATCTCCGAGTACTCAAGAACATCAACTTTCTTTTGTTCTGTATTGGATCCAATGTGGGCTTGCTTGGCTACTTTGTTCCTTACTTTTACTTGCCCTCTTATGCTACCTATATTGGTCTCTCGGATTCTCAAGGTTCTGCTGCAGTCTCTGTCAGTGCTGCAGGTAACTTTGTTGGCCGTATTATCATTGGTTATCTTGGGGATCGTATCGGCAAAATTAATGCATTCTTCATATTTTCCGTTATCACCGCCCTCAGTTCGTTTTTGATCTGGACATTCGCCAACAGCTATGGTGTCCTGATGGCTTTCGCCCTTATCTTTGGTCTTACCAGCGGTGCGTTTTTTGCTCAGGTCTCCCCTATCACTGCCTCCATCTTGGGTATGCAAAAGTTTCCTTCGGGTCTTTCTCTCATGCTGTTAACAAACTCTATTCCAGTCTTTGGCCCGAATATTGCCGGTGCGATCGAAACCAATGTAGGCTCAACCCCCTTTTTCACATACAAAATGTTTACAGGCGTGGTTTATGTCGTAAGCGCCCTTGTTCTTTTCATACTCAAAATTCGCTTGGACCGAAATGTGTTTGCAAAGGTGTAAAGCAACAAAATGTTTCTAGATTCTCTTGACCAAAATATAATAAACACTATTCTCAATTCTTTCTCTCTCTAATAAAAATATACACTGGCATTTCAGTACATATAGAATTACATCCAAACCTATCTTCGAGTGGCTTGAGTAGCTGTGATTGTTTTTTTTTCTCTTTTTTTTTTTTTTTCGAAATGAAACTCGTGTTTATAAGGATAAAATCGTAGGAAAACCAAGCGGATTGATTCTCTGTTGAACTCGAGAGTCAAGATCATAGTAAACCGTTAACTAATAGATGGCGTTTTACATTGGCGTTCATTCAATTTGGACTTGTTTGATGTAAAAAAAAAAAATTTTTTTATTGGGTTCTAAAAAGTTTGGTTTAAAAAGAAAAAAAAAAAACCCCTGTTAATTGTACTTCTTTCGCATTTTGGTCTAATAGGTAATTACTCTTGTTACATACAGAGTGTTTGTGTGTTTCTGATGATACAACAACTAAACGAAAGTTTGGCTATACGCAACTTTTAAGCCTTTCTTTATGAAGTTATGTTACTTGCCCTCTCTGAATAATACGCAAACATTTCTATACAGTAGAAAACATTAAACTCACCCTTTTTATTTTAGGCCTCTCTCTTTTTCTTTCATATTATTATAAAAATAAATTGTCCTTTTTTTTCTTTAACAAACCCCACCTTTTCATTTAAAATAAGCTTACACACACCTGTTTTTTGTTTTTTGTTTTTTTGAAAAAAAAAAAAAAAGGCTTTTCTCTTTCAAACGCAACTCGGTAGCAAACCAAGAGAGTGTTGAATATTGTTTGGTTAACAAACGCTGCGAGGGAAGATACCCCTTTGTTCGCAGCGTTGCTTTACAGTGAAAAGAAAGGTGCTGTATACAAGCATATGGGTCAGCAATATACAGAGATGCTGATAAAATGCGTTTGTTCTGAAAAAATAAATGGCGTGACCAACTAGCCGTTTATTAACAAACAATTGTCGTTTTTGGGCTTCTATTGTCCTTTACTAAAAATCAGTAGCAAGCCAAAAATAGCTGTCGCCAAGTTGAATTGTCCATTGCCATCAGTTAAAGTCAACATGTGACGTACTTCCAGGTAAGATGATGTATGGAAAGTTGGTGATGGAATAATCTTTTCAACATTGCTGTTGTCTATGCTATACCATCACTAACCGTATTCGGTCACCCCTTTCTCTCTGTTTTTATATACTCTTTGTCTATTCATTCAATAAACTTTGGCACATATTACTCAAAGTGTTTCTTCTTGGAGTATCCGCATATTCCTTCTCTTATCTTACTTGATCTTTTGCCTTGCTCTTTTTTCTTTGTTTCATCGGTAAGCTCTACTATCCTAAGGCTCCTTAAAAGTTTTTGATGTCGCATGGTTTCCTTTCGTAGTTGCCTCGCTTCAAGCCCGATCGTTTTCAGTTCTTCCCCATTCCCTGCTTGAAGACACAGCCTTTTACAGAGTGTGTTCACGTTAGGTACTACTGCATCTATTACCAGCGTTGGTTAACTGACTCAACAAAACTGCATACCCGTTTTTCCAAAATTTTTGTTCCTTCCATCTCTAAAGAAAAAAAGGCTCTTTGATGCCCCGTTAATTACCTATCAACAAGTTTGGTTGCGGTCAAAATCAGGTCATCAATCAAGAATATGGTTGTTCTGAATGTTTTTCCTACTTTCCTAGGATCAACTTGCTGTATTTACATATTCAAGAGGTAGGCGTGAAGCAAAAAAAAAAAAAAAAAAAAAGAGCTTGTTTCTAATCAAAGTGAAGGCAATAATACAAATATGACACTTGCATTTACTATAACAAAACCGGTTAGCCAAGTTTTTTTTTGTAACACCCAATGTATATAAACAGGATCTTCTAAAGCCGCCAAAAGAATACTTCCAATTGCTGTAAACAATAGTAACAGTTGCCTTCCCATCCAATAAGCGTTCAAGTAAAAGATTGTCTGACAAGATTACCCAAGAAAGCCGAAAATAGAGAGCCACATACCCTTCGTTCTCTCACAAACGTACAAGCATTTCTGCCTGATGAAACAATCTGTAGATAGATTGTAAGGCAGGTTGTGGGGACAAACAAACGAGTATATCGCGAATACATGCTACATATACCAACTTTTCCAGGTATCCAAAATGATCCCTACTACGTTAGCAAACATAGCAAAAAACTAACTCAGAATGAACCTACTGGATTGGACAATTACTTGCAAACCAAACTGATTATTTACAGCCCATGCCAAACAGCATACATTAGCAGCGATTGAACTGAACAGTTAGACAAAACTCACCAGCTGTATTATATATACTTGTATCCTTTGTAAGGATGGACCAAATGCAAACTACAAAGATGTTGGACAATAAAGATCACGGAATATATCAAGATTTGACAGGCTTTTTTTCTTTTTTTTTATACAAGGCCAATCACTTCATAAACCGTACTTTACTTTCCCACGATGGTCAAAAGAAAAAAAAAAAAGGTGAACTTGATTAAAAAGACAGCGTTTTTAGTATGACTAATCTCAATTAGACGTTTTTGATATTTTATGGGGGGGATGAGGGTTTATTTAGGTATTTACAGTTGATTTTCTATAGGCAATGATATCCTTAATGGTAATCATTTTTATATTGTGCTTTTGAGCAAATTTAAAACAGTCATCCCGTCTTGCCATTGTGCCTTGTTCATCATCGTTTACTATTTCACCAATACAGGCTACAGGAAAAACGCCAGCGAGTTGGCAGAGATCGACTGCTGCTTCTGTGTGACCGAATCGTTCGAATGTACCTCCAGGAACTGAACGAAGAGGGAGTATATGACCGGGACGCATAAAATCTGTGGGACGACTCTCTGGGTTGGCCAATTGACGTGCTGTCAAAGCACGATCGTGAGCAGAGATACCAGTAGTAGTGCCATGTGCATAGTCACAAGAAACTGTATACGCTGTCCTCATAAGCTCAGTGTTCTTTTCAACCATCAAAGGTAGTTGTAATTGTTCTAAGCGATCTCTGGTGGCTGGAGCACACACATAGCCACTGTACAGTGAATGAAGATTCAATACCTCACTCTGTATTCCCTTCCTTTATTGCTTACCTCGAGTACCGAATCAAAAAAGCCATTTGCTCTGTAGTGACATTTTGTGCAGCAATAATTAGATCACCTTCATTCTCTCGATCCTCATTGTCCATTACAATCACAAATTTGTTCGCAGCTAATAGAAAATATTGTAATTCAATCAGTTTCTATTAGTTTTTTTTTTCTTTTTTTTCTTTTTTTGTTTTTTTTGTGCTTTTTTTTTTTTTACCAAAATCCTCCAAAGCTTTTTCTACAGAATCAAACTCGTAAGAAATCGTAGGTGTATGGACGTCAGTCATAAGTATCTATTTTTTTTTTTATAAAAAGAAAAAAAAAAGTGCATTTTTTTTATTTCAAAAGTAAAGGTTTTGTTGGTGCGCCAGTTAAAGTTGATGACTAAGATTTGAAGGTCTTTATAGATATCTTTCCATGTATACAAATACATAAGTGTAATATAGAACACTACCGTTTGAACGCCAGTCTTTTCACTTATACAATCTTTTAGCAGAGAGATGTGGTGTGTATGGGGGGATCTTTGTATATAAATCCAAAAAAACTATCCCCTATGAAGGTATGACATGTGTGAAAAATTTACGTTTGACTAATGACAATCGTAATCTCCGATAAAGTGACGAGCAGATCTTAAATTTCGGATACAATTCATGGTAATAATCTTTTTTTTTGGATTCTCAAAGACGCAATTCTCGAAGAAGGGCACCATCAAAATGAAAATTACTCATTGTATATCGTCCAAAGCAACTTTACTTTATTACGTGTGGAAAACAAGTTGATCAGCAAGTATTAAAATAAACCAAACCAAAATACGCGTTGATGACAATGGCATGTTTCCTTTTTTATTTTTTTGTTACTTTCCGTCGTATCCAAAAGGGTATTAGGTGTATAAGACTTTTAGCTGCTCTTGCTATATTAAAGTTTGCATCCAGCGACAGGCTTTCTTTAACGGATTAATTATCCTCAGCATATATGCCTATAGTGCCATCTATGTCTATTTTCTCATATTCTTCTGCAATTTTGTAAAGATCCTCATTGATACTTCTCAGCTCTTTTATATCTCTGGTTAGCCTCAAAATGATTTCGTTTTGTGCTTTAGACTCCTTATGGATTCTCAAGTTGTCCAGTCTTAGTTGGGTATTTTCTCTTTTCAGTTCGTCAATTTGTCGAAGATATTTTTCTTCATCGAGACTCTGAGAAAAGTTTCTCAGCAACCTTTCGTTTCCTGTACTCATGTTCTAAACCTTTTTTTTTTTTTTTTTTGGCGTTTTTAATATACAAAAGTAAAGTACAGTAGAAACAAAACTGTTTGCTTTTGTTTTATCTTCAGCCACATTTCAAGTCCGTATTTCATTATCCGATATTTTGAGCCCCCTCACTCAAGCTACTCTTTTTTGAGACTCTGCTTTTTGTACGCTCTCAAAGAAAAAAAAAAAAATCTGTCTTTGAACAGGGTGTAAGCCTTTACAGATGTAATAATAGCAATACATGAGATACCAAGAGTATCCAAACCTGAGTGCTGTCTTTTTTATAGTATGTTTTGTTAACGCGTTAAGACTTGTATGTGTATTTTTTGTTAGTACGCTCAATAACTCAAGGTATTTAACATTTTTTATTTTTTTTTTCAAAGAAGGGGGTGAAGTGAAAAAGGAAAAAGTTATATCGTGTAAATGTTCAAGCCAGTCGAGAGAATATTCCGCCTACGTCGCATCTACAGATTTTCTTTGTGTATGTATAGAAAATGATGGCAATTGTCTCGTAATCGTTAGTGTTACGATAAAGTTTAGACATCTGACTGCTATAGGATATGAACAGTTCATCAATAGTCTTAAATTCGTCATCTCTGTGCATCGTTAACAGTATATTAATTATAAAGATCACTGTTTCTATATTGTCGTATTTGATAGTTTCATCTTCGTCTATTAAACCTCTGTAGACGTTGTAGATGTGTTCACTATTATCCAGATTCATTATTTCTTCTACTCTTTTCATCTTCTCGTCAAAGAAGTGTTCTTTGTCCATCAAAGCTTGATTCTGTAAATCATTATAGTTGATTAATTCCATTTCTGTTGGCCTTTATTATGAATTGTTTTTTTGAAAATAAAAAAAAAATAAAAAAATAAAAAAAAACTCGACCCACTGGCTCGGAGCTTTACTACCGTCATAGTGTTGTTGGCTTATTATTTTTAGATAAAACTAGCTCGTTTTCAGATAAAGCTTCTACGCAGTCTGGACAAGTTTCGTTATAGAGTTTAAATTGTATTGTTACGGCTGGGCATATTCTATTGAAGTAAAAAAAAAAATCTGTAAACTGCACTAGTCTAAAGTATTAAAGCCAGGTTGTTTTCGTCACTTCTTGTTTGAAACGCCCATTGCTCATCAAACTTTGGAAAGGCTGTGTTAAGCATCTTGATCTATACCAAAAAAAACAAAAAACAAAAGAATACAGACAATATTTTCATGCAGTCAGCTCACTAGATTCTATGGGTACAGAGATGATAAAAAAAAACCAAGTAAAATAAAAAAAAGGCCCTTTGCTTAACTCAATAGAAGAATAGTTAATATATGAATAGAAATTATGTACGTAAAAAAGATACATGCACTTTTTCATATATCTGTACCCATAGAGACAAATCGTTACTCAAAACCATAGACAGGACGCTTCGTTTTCTTGAGGGAGTATCTTGTTCAGCATATTGACATAAGCATACCTATTTTACCAAACCAGACACAAAACCGTCAGCCTCAGAACACCACAACTCCACCACCATGCCATTTTGCTACTAAAACATCACGTCGCTCATTGTATCTCTCCCTCCCTGTTGCCTCTTCCAATGCAAAAGTACGATTTATCTATCTGGATGACCGCTCTTCACTAGTCATCCAACGAATCGATACCCTTTGTTTTGAAAGAAATCTTTTTTTTTCCTTTTATTCTCTTTTTTTTGGCGAGGTGACAGCCCTTGCTTTTGAGGAACAATACCCTAAGCGCTTTGCCCACGCTTTTGGGGTGTTTCCACCACCGTTTGTTTAAAAGAAATCACCTCGTATAATTCTGGCCAATTGCCTTTCACCCCTCACTCACTTTACAGGGTCTTTTATTTTGGAAAGTGAATATCTGTCCTGTTCAGAGCGTTTTGCACAATACATACTGACATCCGGTTTTTAGGACATCGACTGTATATTAGCAAGAATGACCAGAAAACATATATCGATATAGCCGTCTTTATTTACCATTACCGTAAAGAAACAAATAAGCATGTAAACATGGGATATTTTCTGTATTTCCACACGCAAAACTCCTTTGACCTTTGTTTTTTTTTTTATTCTTGTTTTTTAAACTTTTGTTTCTAAGCCTTTCGCTAAAACACTGTTAACACGTCTGTATTTCATTAAAAGGGGAATTCTATACCTTGTATTCTCTGTCTTTTATAGAGTTTATAGTACTAATCTTTTTTGTGTCGTTTTCAAAATCGTTGTTAATATATTTCCAGCACTTGTTGTTCCAGTCGCCCATAGTTTTAAACATAATACGTGAGTAGATGCCACTGCTTCCGTAATCAATCATGTCTTTTTGGACGGTACTTAAAGCTGCTTTGCCATTCAAGATGTACCTCGCACCAATTTCTTTAATGATTAACTCATGGAGCTCTTTACTTTTATTTTCGTAAATCATTAGATCCCATTTTCCTCTTACTACTATACACATGAGGTCGTTTTTCAAGTAAACATATTGTACATTCAAATCCCATAACTTGTCCATAACGCTGATTCTTTTTTTTTATTTTTGGGAAGTCTTTGGACTACGCTTACTATATGATTATTTTTGTTTTCAATTTAACCGAAATTGAAATTCAGTGCGTCAACCAAAAAAAAAAAAAAACAAAAAGAGCTGGAGAAAACTTTATATTTTCTTTGCTATAGCAGACACAGTTAGTATACTGCCTTGAGGTATTCGATTCTAGTAAAACCTGTAAAAGATAAAGTGTACCTAGACAAAAGCCTATTCTTAGTATTTGTGGATCAAGGAAACAGTATAAAAATACATTTGAATAGCAATAGGATTGGAAGGTTCCTGAAAGAGCAATTGATAACTGTAAACGTTCTAGTTGACCCCATATAAGGACAGGCGCCTTTCGGGCTCTCTCAATTTCCCTGATATGGGCCTGTAATTTTTTCCCTCGTTTGTCAAGCGAGCTACGTCTCTTGCTGGGTTCAATGAGCTAGAAAAAGTGCTTTTTCGTTCCGCTATATTAAAACAAAGCGTTCCAGCCAAACATTGCTTAGTATCCTGTTTTGAAAAGAAAAAAAAAAATTGTTTGATTCTCTAAAAAAAACGTTTTGACTGTTAGTATTCTTTTTTTTTTTTTTTTTTTTTTACCGCGGTAAAGTTTCTGTAAAATTTAAAAGCATACGTGATTTTGAAGCTAGTAGGTTTTAAAAGTTGACTCATATGTACTACGAGGGGGGAAGGGGTATAAGTTTTTTTGAGTGTTAATCGCTTCTTATCCTATTAAAGCACACTTTACATATTTGAAGATTAAATTTTTTTTTTATATAATATTCACCATATCAATAGTGTATACTATACTACGACCAAAGTATTGTTCAAAACAATATAAGTTTTGTACAAAAGCATATTAAAGTGAATAGTGATCTTTAACAAATTCAACTAATATTTGTACATAGAAAAGCTACTTTTGAGGAGCAATTGGTTTTTATCTCTATCTCCGAAAAGAAAGAGAAGCTAATGAAATTCAGGTACAAAAGATGCTTACAAATTGGATTTTGTGTTTTAAGTATTTTTCAATGAGCTATAGAAATATGGTGTAGGATGGCTGTAGAGCTTCTCTTGAACAGGTCTGTATTGTATAAAACACGACAAGGCTTAATGAGATAATGTTCCTAACGATTTAATAGAGTTCAATTTCTTCCATTATCAGACTTACAGCTACTGTTGGTTGTTATACTTGTAAATTCATAGAGGTACGCCAGCATCCAAAAGTTTTTCTAATTATAATTTACTTTACGATAAAACAAGTTCACATTCAATTAGCTTAATTTATGATAGCTTCCAAAGATCTCGAAAAACGAGTGAATGATCAATGGCGCTTGAATGATTGCCAGTGATTACATCTAAAAGCTATTGTCAGCCTTTTCTAATATAGGTCTCACAAACAAATGGAACAGGTCATTTAAGAGTCAAAACGCTTTGTAGTTCACAAAAAAACTATGGTGTGTACGTAGTTTTTGTTTTAATTTTTAGAAAACTTCAAGCTATTTTGTGTTTTGCTCTGTGCTGGTATTATTTTAAGAGGATTGGTAATATGTCTCACTCACTTTTGATTGTCGACAGTATTGTAGGATTTAAACTCTTTTTTATCAGCGTACTTGTTTCACAATGTAGCTTTATGCTGTAGTAAAATTTTGTTCTTATAACTTTTCATTAAAAACAAGTACCATTTTGAACTTTCTTGTTGAGTGAAAAGCTATCACCATTTATCAACTATTGCAGGGTCTGTTTTTATTGAAGTGATAGAGAGAAGCTGGTTTTTTTTAGTACACTGTTTCAGAGCTTCTGTTTCGTCTGGATTCTTCTGTTAAATTTAGATTTATATGTATATTAAATAAGGCAAATAAAAAAAAAATAGTTATTTATAGGCTTTATACGTACCATCAGCAACCTGTTTACATAACCCTTTTGAACTATTATTTACTTAGATCTTTTTACAAAAATTAAAATGCATAAGGGCTTATCTTCGTTTTATAGCCTTTCTTTTTACTTTTTTAAAATATAGTAATGGTGTCTGGATTTTTGTAGATTTAGCAAATCAATGTATACTGTGTAGTATATTGAATTTGTTCTTATTATGGTATTGTGTGAGGGTGCCGAGTTTACCATTTCTCTTCTTAACTCTTTTGAGATCTACTGTTTCTAAAATAATAACTGCTTTGTATTAAAGGTCAATGACCAGCAATAGGCGGAAAATGTCTCTTTTGTTGAGCGGCTTTAGGTATCTTTCTTCAATGTACATGGCTTACTTTTACTCAATAATTTATTATTCGGAATACTCTAAAATTTCCCAATACGTAAAAAACACTAGTTGACCGATTCTACTTGCACTGATTTTTACATACCTTTATTTAGATTTGAATGTAGATATTATCCGTATTGTGAGTAGTTTTTTGTATCAATCACCGTTGTAATTTCACAATCTTGGTTATACTTGGGATATACTAGAGATACTCAAGTTAACCAAAATGTGTTTTTCTATTGGAAGAGTAGAGAGACACCATCTTTGCCCCCTACAAAAGGATTATCCTCGAGATGTAAATGCTTTTTTTAGGCAAGATTATGGTGTTCGAAAGCCTAGTAAAAAATAGCTTTGGAATTTTTTAATTTGTATATCAACTCAATGGACAACGCTATTACATAGTGTAATAAACTACACATTGAGTATACTATGAGAAGGTATACACTTTATGATAGTTCATCTCAATATTCGAGCTGTGCATACTGTAACAAGTTTTTTTCAAGAAAAAAACTTGACAAAGAATGAAATTTGGATTCGATTAAGCTCTCATTGCTTAGAGTGAGTACAAATTCAGTTATGTATGTTCTTATCGTCAACACTTTCCTCTAAAAAAAAACAAGCATGAATTTTGGGTTTTAAATTATTTTTGTTCAAAAAATTTGTTTCTTGTTTTTTTTCTACACAGCATGTCGTTATTGCTAAAACATTTTCCAACATCAAGAAAGTTGCCAGCTCTCAAAAGATACTTTCACTGCTCGAAGCTGTCTAGTTCAGAGGCAAGAACTATGACCATTCATAGCAATGTTAATAAAAGAGTCATTCCTTTACCGACCAAGGTGAATGAAATGAAACTACGCTGTAAAAACTAAAAAAGAATCCTTAATTCTAAAAGTGTATATAAAGAGTTTTAATGACTAAAAAAAAAAAACGTCAAACAAAAAAGGCACAGAATTTGATAGAGATGGCAGTGTAAAAGTGACGGCTGGCGAGTTCCTGAAATCTGATTTTTGCCAACTTCATTCTTTATTGCCTCGCGATCTACGTACAATTGATACCTATTCAATATATCAGAAACCAACCATTCTTGTTCGTCCACAAGCGATTCTGGTCAATATGGCTCACCTTAAGGCTTTACTTAAGAGCGAGATGGTGGTTTTGTTTGATACATTTGGATCGACAGATAGTTATAATCAAAGTTTATTTATATACGACTTAGAGGAGCGACTTAAGTCTTCGAAAGATAGTCTGCCGTTTGAATTCAGGTTTGTTTTTTTTTTCTCTAAAAAATTGGCCAGTTTTATACTGAAAGAGTATATATTCATAACTTAGAGCTCTGGAAGCCATTTTGATATCAGTGACTTCATCATTACAATCCGAACTGGATATATTAGAGGGACCTGTGAACAGATTGCTTGCAGATTTAGAAGAGCTGGCAGATATTGAGGAATCTATGAACGGCGATAAACTAAGGGACTTGTTGAAGTATTCTAAGAAATTAGCTCATTTTGAGCAATATGCGTTATCTATTAGGGATGCGTTAGAAGAGGTACTGGACAATGGTAAGCCCTACTTTACAAAAGGATATTGTCTTATCTACTGAAATTAGATGAGGATCTTGCTGCCATGTATTTAACCGACAAAGAGAGTGGGAAGCCTAGAGCGTGCCAAGATCATGAGGAAGCTGAGTTGTTATTGGAGGCATATTACAAACAAACAGAGGAAATCGCTGCAAAAGCTTCAACCCTGAGGCAACATATGCGATCCACTGAAGATATTGTCCAGTTGATCCTTGATGTCTCGCGTAATTCATTGATGTGGTATGATATTAGATTGACTATTATCACACTTTCGGTTACCATTGTCGGTGGCTACGGTGCTCTGTTGGGTATGAACCTACGCAATTATTTTGAAGATGATCCCTATGCATTTGGTTTTGTTACAGGAGCGGCTATTCTGTCAGGTCTTGGTGTCTTTGGAGTTGCTTTGAGAAAACTTCGTACTTTGGCAAGAATCAAACCTTATTAAGGATACTTACTGTTGAAAAGAAAAGTGAGAAGCAACTTTTTTTTTTATCGTACATGAGAAAAAATATAGATTTATTAGAGACTAAAAGAGCAGGAAAAAAATATAAACAACTTTAAATAGTAGTATTGCGTACAACTAACACAGGACAAGGGCATTCTTTTAAACAGACGTCTGAGACTGATCCTAAGAAAACACTTTTCATTGCTCCTAAACCACGAGAGCCCATAATTAGTAAATCAACATGGTGGGATTGGGTGTATCGAGGTAAAAGTGCTTTGGCGTCGCCCCAGAGGATGTGCTCCTCGCTTGAAATGTGTGACTTATTGAGTTGGTTGGACATTTCTGTCAAACGTTCCCTAGCAGTAGGTTCAATCTCTTTGGGAATTTCTTCGGTAGGGTTCAAAACAATTTCAGATTTAGCATGATGTCTGTTTTGAGTAGAGCTTCGTTGAACAGCAGAAAGTAAAATGAGATGGTCGCTTTCGGCACGGACAATGTTTTTGATAGTCCAATCAAAGAGCTTTCGTGCGTCTTCAGTCCCATCGTAAGCAAGAGCAACTCGGCGCTTTTCAGTGATAGAGACAGTCATTGTATATGTATTTAGATAAAAATTAAATATGCGGGCTACAAAGAGTTTATGAAATGTTTCATTTTATACAACTTTTAAAATCGGTGTGTATGACAGAGAAAAGTGAGCTGATGATGAGATGAGCTGATAGGTCAGTAGAAATAAAGAGGGTGTTTGCGAGCAAACTACGTTTTCAGTTTTAGTTCCTTTTTAAATAAAAAAAAAAAAAAGGGAACAAGCATTCCTAAATAACAATCCATTTGAGCTTTACCTCCTTTGTTTTTTGCCTTTCTCTTTTTCTTTTTCTACAATAAATGGTTTTGTTTAAATTCCAGTCGTTCAGATTTGATGGCATATGTCAAACGGTGGCTTTGACCTTGTGTCCACTAATGGGCAAGTTTAACGGGATTGAAGCCATGTGCTATTCTAGAAATGTAGAAATAGGGGGTCTGATTATCTTTCAGCCTGGTAACTATAGATCACTCAGCAAAGTAAAAAGTTTAACATCTTCCTCTAGCCACACTAATCATGAACATTTTTGCGCTATGTATGACAAGCGTTATGGTCTACCATGTAAAAACAAAATATACAGCTGTGGGTAGAAAGGAAATAGCTATGTTTTTACAGTTGTATTTGGTGACCGTATTCTTGGAGATGCTCTTGCTTTCTAACATCATTCCGACAGCCTCCATTTTATACCCAGTAGGACTTCTAGTTTTATAGCTACTGTTAGATATTAAATTTCTGTTTATATTCATACTTCTGCTTGCAAAAAGTATTTTACTGCAGCTCATGTAGGATTGATGTCGGCTTCTTGTTGGTGCTTGTTATTGAATGGTTTAATTGGGTTTCAATTTATTGAAGACGGGACAAAGATCAGTTTATGGGTAACAAATGATTTTTTTAAAAAAATCTCCTGACTATATTTTCCCAGGGCTAAATCTTATGTATGTTATCATATACGCTTTTTTTTTTAAAAAAAAAAACATAGATCATGCGAATATCTTCCCTGGCCGTTTTTTTGATTGCCTGGACTTTTTCAATTTTAACGTTTTTGAATATACCGCCTTTCAGTACCGCTACGGCCTCTATGGTATGGACTCTTTACTACGTCTTGAACGGTATAATGATTTTTGCATATACTGTATCACAAATTGTGCTTGTGGTTTATACGCTTGAAGACCGATGGCCTTTAGGTGACATTGCCTTTGGTGTCTTGTTTTTTGTGAGCGGTTTTGTGACCATGTATGTATTTTCTGTCTCTTTGTGTGAGCAGGTCAAGCATTACTTTGACGGTTTATTCTTTGGAGCCATGTTCAATTTGTTGGCTGTAATGATGATCTACAAATACTGGGACTCGATTACTAAAGAAGATTTGGAATTCTCTATTGATTCTAAACAAAGAACTTGGGAGCTGGAAACTTTATTGGTAAACGAGAAGGACAAAAACTAAATTCATGAAAGAAAGCGATCAGACCACAAAAAAAAAAACACATATTAAACAAATAAAACCCACTTACATACTTTATTTCTCTTTCTTTTATACATTTTTTATTTTTTACTATTCTGTTTTGTATCTTAACCAGCAGTAAAACCAGCAGATGAAGCACTCTAAAATTTCACTTTTTTGGAGAAAGACAGCAGTAACAGAAAAGAAAATGGTAAAAATAAGCTCTGAGCCACCTAGAGTTGTTTACTTTGAACGCGATATTCTGGAAGATACATTCGAGTACATCTTTGATCCATTGGTGTTACATGACGATGAAAAAGATTACCCAGCTATATCAAGGAAAACAACTAAACCCTGGCAAAAGCCACCTTATGCTAATCCGCCAAGTTATGGTCTATTTTCTAAACTGAAAGCAATATTCTAAGCATCAACATATACCCTTTCATCCTTTTTAAGATATCTGTATATATTTTTAAAATAAAGTTTTAACACGGTCATATTTTTCACGATACGATCTAAGCTTTGTTAGATAACAGGAGCCATCAACAGCCATGACAGTGCGCCCTTTTTAGTGATTTGAAAATTGTACTGCACAGGAATTTTTAGTATACAATGGATTTTCATTTGTAAAGTGTATAATAAAGATAAAAGGTCTCTGGGATTTGATTTGTTTAACCAAAAGCCTCTTCACAGAAAGAAAGAAAATAGAAAAAAAGAGGCAAAAAATCCAGAGCTTATACGCACTATGTATTTCTGTTCATTTAATTTGTTTCCCTTGGCAAAGACATATGTTTGCTCTGCTTTGCACTCTCCATGTTGAAAAATCTTTAAAAAGAAAAACTTTTTTTTTTTTTTTTTTGAATACATCGGAAATCTAAATGCTTTTTATACCCCTTTCACACAATTTTTTTAGTGTTGCTCTGCATTTCTTTTCGTTTTTTGTTTATTGCTATATTATTGTCTTTCAAAATACAAAAGGATTACAGTTATATGTATAAATAGAAATTGAATAGATATAGCCTTGTATTGTTGTCCCAGAAAGAAAGATATATCAATATGGTGCATATTCTGGATCATGAAACACATACGTTAGTCCCACTACTAGATTATAAATCTTTATCACCCATACCCACTACCGAGTCTTTATCCCCCCCTACTACAGAAGAAGATGATGAGGATGAGGACGCGTTAAAAATACCAAAGAAAAGAAAGCAAAGTCCTACTCAGGACGACTTATTACAATCGTAAGTATATCTTTTCTAATTGAAGCTTGTCAAGTTTATTTGTTTGTATTCATTTGTGTTTGCATTCTTTTTTCTTGTCTCGATTATTTTTTTTTTGTTCTGTTTGTAAAAAAAAATAAGCACTACTTGCTCAAACGCCCAAAAGTCTTTACAAGTATTAGATCGCCTTCAAGTATTAACAAGTGATCAAAGTAATAGATCTTCAAAAAATGCAAATGAATCGCCAAAAGAGCAGAGACAGCCTGCATGCTTTCAAAATACTAGTCATTTGGACGATCAAACAGTTGCGGTCGACAAAAATACATCTTCTGAGAGTCTGATTGAAGACGTAGAGATCGCACCATCTTTGAATTCGACGACAAACGATGAAAATAAAGAAGACCAGGCCCATTTTACTCTCAATAAAAGTGTGACCAAAGAGAAGAATACAGAAAAGCCAAAAGGTATGTGAAAGTGTTGTATTCGCTTGTTTTTGGATTTGTTTACTTCCTTATAAAAAGTCAGCTTTTCAGTACTAAGCCTTTGCGTGTAGATGGCCCTTGTCGATCCTGTCTTGTAGCAGTCAGTCCACATTGGCGCAAAGGGCCAGAGGGACCTAGAACGTAAGTTTTTGAATTAAGCGAAATGGAAACAGATCTAATCTCTAGATGTGTATTTTTTTTCTCAGTCTTTGTAATGCATGTGGACTGAGGTGGTGTAAAGAAAAAAAAACAGACAAAATCGTTACACCAAAACTTCCAACGAAACCATCCCCACTACTCTTTCACCGTAAAGAGTTTCTCGTCCACGGTCTTTATTCGGATGAAACTAGAACACCAAAAAATCCTTCAAAAAACCAATTTGAATTTCCCTTACCAATTCATCAAGGTCAAGCGTTGCTGGATAAAGAGTTTGAATTACCTCCTTTTATTTGGCAAGAAAAGGAGCTAGACTTAATCAAGTGTTTGAAGGACAAAAAACCTGTATTTACTAAAATTCGAGCCAATTTGTTTATCGAGAGAAAGCCTAAGCTTATCGCAGATGAACGTAATATATGTCATTGTATACCTCCTCAGGGTGAACAAGAGCTTGGGTGTGGCGAGGATTGTATTAATAGGTAAAAGAGAAAAAGATAATTTAAATCGTAAATTGACATTACGGTAGGCTACTCTTTTATGAATGTGACGCTAAATACTGTCCTTGTGGAGCAAAATGTTCAAACCAAAGAATTCAAAAAAAAGCCTGTGATTACCGACTGGAAGTATTCAAAACTCAAGGTCGTGGTTGGGGTCTTCGTACACAACAAGCAATCCAAAAAGGATCCTTTATCATTGAATATCGCGGAGAAATCATCTCTCAAAAGTTATGTGAAGAAAGAATGTGTACAGACTATGTGAATGAAAGCAATTTCTATTTTCTGGAGTACTCAAAAGGCGAAGTTATTGATGCTTGCACAAAAGGAACAGAAGCAAGGTTTATCAACCATAGCTGCGTCCCTAACTGTCATATTGAAAAGTGGTAAAAAAAAAAGAAGCGTTGATAGTAATACCACTGCCACTAATATGTTTGGTTCGATTGAAGGTCTTATCGAGGAGAAGCACATTTTTGTGTCTTTGCTTCTAAAGATATCTTGGCTCATTCAGAGTTGTCTTATGATTATAACTTTTCTACTTTTAATGTGGAGAACGCACAGGCATGTCATTGTGGAAGCAATAGCTGTAGAGGAACGATTGGCAAAAAAGTAAAGTCCCAGATGTCATAATGCTAGATATCCTTTATACCTTTTTTTTTATTGGGCGAATATATAAAGTACTTCGTTCGAAACGTTTTATCTTTACTTAATATGCTATAGTCCTTCAAATATATATATATATATATATGTTCTTTTACTTTTTGTATATCCAAAAGTATCTGCCATTTTATCGAAAAGCAAAACAAATTAAATTACTGAGCTGACAAAAATCAAAAACGGACTTTGACGAGACATCAAAGTTTTTGCATCAATATAGGATACTGAGAGTAGCATCTAAGCCACAGTATCGTTTGGTTAATACAGTTGATAACAACAACAGTCTCAACGTTGCCATATATTGCAAAAATAGTGTCTTTGGGCAAAAATTTATAATTGATGAAAACACTCTGAGTTTTGACTCTTGAAAAACACTTGCATACTACTCAAGAGCGGGAAGGTACACGGAGTACAGTAAAAAAACAAACACTCATTGCGTTTTTAAAAATATGTTTCCTCAAGTCCCTATTGAGTACTAATACATCACTCTTGTATAAATCCTAAATTGAATGCAATATGCACTTTCATTAACAACTATTATCTCGTCGTCCGCTTTCTCAATTACAAGTACACTGTTTGATTTTGAAAACAGATCTGTACACTTTGTGAAGTTCATTCTGAAAGGCACTTTGATTGTGTTATCGCTAATTGATATCGAACAGTTTTCGTATGAATGTAAATATGTCAATAAAGGGTGCTTGATATATATAACATCTTAGAGATGAACCAAACTCTACCATTAAAACTATGTAGTGTTTACGTCATCTTAAAAAGAATATTTCAGAATGAAATCAATAACAAAGTAGTTGAACTAGTATTTGAATTGCTGCGAGGAATTATACCCGTATGTATTGGAGCATCTCTCATCTTAATTATACGGCTAGTATGTTTGATATAACAATAGGTATAGGTAGTGTGTAAGGAGTCCCAATAATCGAGGCAGAGTTTTTCTTTGTAAGTTTGTATTTCTTGTGCATTGTATCTTTCATTCGATACATCAAGCTTTAGAGCTATTTATAGACTTTGTTTTTGAAAACGTTGATCGAGGTTCAATCGTATCAATACTTTCAGGTATTGCTATATATTAACTCAATGAGCGTCACCAAGCACATATATGATTGGTCAAGAATGATGACAAATTGCTTTGTTTTTAAAGACGATTTTTATTGTCAACTTTCTTTCCACACAATTAATATGCTTTCTAAAACTGTTTACGACTACCTTGTTATTGGTGGAGGATCTGGAGGTCTCGCCTCAGCTCGCCGTGCTAGTGGCATTCATGGTGCTAAAGTAGCGTTGATTGAAGCACAAACTCGCCTAGGAGGAACTTGTGTCAATGTAGGCTGCGTACCCAAAAAAGTTATGTGGAATGCTGGTAACTATTACTTTTCTTTTTCTTTAGAGAGTTTTTTATTTATTTTTGTAGCTTCCATTGCCGAATCGCTCCGCGATGCCAAACAATATGGTTTTGGCGAGCATCAGGCTAATTTTGACTGGAAGTTTTTTAAGGAAAAAAGAGATGCTTACATTAAGCGTCTGAATGGCATCTATGAGAAGAATTTAGGAAATGATAAGGTAGAACATATTCAAGGGTTTGCTAGCTTTGTAGATAAGAATACAGTACGCGTTCAAACTTCAGAATCCGAGTCTTTTGAAGTTCAAGCGAAAAAAATCATGATTGCCACAGGTACAGATAGCAACTTTATTTTTTTAATGGGATTCTACTCACTCTTTTTTAAGGTGGGCATCCTATTATTCCTGATATTCCCGGAGCGGAACTGGGTATTGACTCTGATGGTTTTTTCGATCTTGAACAGCAGCCCAAGCGTGTTGCCGTTGTCGGTACAGGTTACATTGGCATTGAATTGGCAGGTATTTTCAATACCCTGGGCACTAAAACCACTGTTTTTTCTCGTACAAAACAAATCCTGCGTAGCTTTGACAGCATTATTCGTGACAATCTTTTAAAAGAAATGCAAACAGTGGGTGTAGATTTTGCTTTTGAGTCCAGTGTAAAAGCACTTGTACGGGAGGGGGATGCCATCCGTGTGGAATATGAGATAAATAATGTCTCTCACTCAATTGTGGTTGATACAGTTCTATGGGCCGTAGGACGTTTGCCCAATATCAAAAAATTGAACTTGGAGGCGGTCGGTGTTCAATTGACAGATAAAGGTCATATCAAAGCAGACGAATATCAGAACACCACTGTAGATGGTATTTATTCTTTGGGAGATGCTTGCGGCAAAGCAGAATTAACCCCTGGTAAGAAATGGTGTTTGTTAAAACACTGAGAGTAAAGCTAGACTTATAATAAATGTTTTCTTTAGTTGCTATTGCTGCTGGACGTAGACTATCTGACCGGCTCTTTGGAGGGGAGCAATTTAGGGAGTCTAAGTTAGACTACGAGAATATTCCCACTGCCGTTTTCTCTCACCCTACTGCAGGCACTGTTGGTTTAACAGAAGAGCAGGCGCGTGAAAGATTCGGAGATGAGAACGTAAAGACCTATACCTCAAAATTTGTCAACATGTATTTCTCTATGCTTGAACACAAAGAGCCTACTGCATATAAATTGGTTGTTACTGGACCTGAAGAAAAGGTAGTAGGTGTTCATATCTTGGGTAGAGGCAGCGATGAAATTCTACAAGGCTTTGGTGTTGCTGTCCGTATGGGGGCTACCAAAGCTAATTTTGACGCTTGCGTCGCCATCCACCCTACTGCTGCCGAAGAGCTTGTTACTATGCGT
Source organism: Sporodiniella umbellata (assembly GCA_025677835.1). Taxonomy (NCBI): domain Eukaryota; kingdom Fungi; phylum Mucoromycota; class Mucoromycetes; order Mucorales; family Rhizopodaceae; genus Sporodiniella; species Sporodiniella umbellata. Next base: position 1,184 of record JAIXMR010000175.1, on the reverse strand, counting down.
TAGATCTTACATATACTTGCTAGCAGATTATTGCAAATTTCTCCCTATTAGCCAGTGTTTAAATTGCCTCTCACTTATTTCAGTAATGATCAAAGCATTTTTATAAATTTTTAAAAGCATTGAAAAAAAAAACAGATTTTACTCGTCTATTTCTACTATCGTCCATTTTCAAACTGTCTGGATCACTTTTTTATTGACTAAATATTTTTTAGACAAGTTGATTTCTGGTACTCAAACTACTGTTGTTTTAGAGGCGCATTACATGTAGGACAGCGGTGTCCTGCAGGGGCACGAGCCATGCTTCTGATTTTGTCACATTCATTTTCCATCAAGTGCCCACAAGGCAAACGTACAGATATTTGGTAAGGACAAGGGCCGCACCGCTCATAACATCTACGAACGCAGACATGTCTGCACTCTAATATTTTCCCGCAAGGTTGTTTACATTGGACCTCACTGTGATCATAGGGGTGACATCGGAGATCGCACTACACGATAATTAGAAACTGGCACAAAGCATTGCTGTACCCTACCTCGTGTCCACACTCAAGTAGTTCTTTACAAGGTTTTGAGCATCCGCCTTCTTCTACTTCTACAAAATCAACAGCCCATTGAATTTGTGTGATAACTTCATGTTTAGCACACTTTAGCGGTAATCTTGTGCCAATCATTTTGACAGGTCTTTCTTCTAGATTGACAACGATTTCGTTCCACAGCTCGCTTTTGTCACATAGCAAGTTTGCATTGCCTAGAATGTACATGCCCTAGTATACAGTCAGAATAAATCAACCTTTTTCCATACCTTTTTTCCTTACATGTTTGGCCCTCGAAAGTGCTACACACACACGATTGGCAGCTTTTAAGAAACCAATTTGGCCGCTTGTATTACTGCGAACCAATGATAGTATGATGATTTTGTTTTCTTCGCCTTGATACCCGTCAACACTAGAGATTTGAATTTTATCCATATCTTCAGTCAGAGCTTTCCTTTCTTCCCTTAAGTATCTCTTAAGAATTGACTTTTGCCCAGCGTACATAGTTATAATGGTGATGTCTTTACATTCATAGCCTTGTTGGATCAAGTAAAAAGATAGCTTAGCAGCAATCTTGGCTTCGTGCTCATTTACTTTTGATGCGGAATCAGCTAAACTAGTCTCATCTTCGTTGTGACTTAGGAAGAATAA
>JAIXMR010000174.1:0-23553 GCA_025677835.1 Sporodiniella umbellata | reverse complement strand
CTAGATACTTTAAGATCATGAAATTGCTGCAATAAATGCTCGGTCATTTCAACAACAGTAGCAGAGGGACATCGGGCATGTCAAAGAAGCCTCATTGAAGACTGCATTTCCCAGGTACTCTGTATGAGTATTAATAGTCTCAACGATAAATTCATTCTGATCAACAATGTAGTCCATAGGCTCAGGACCACCATTCTCATCAATAACATTCCCCTGCCCATCTTCATATAGAAATATTGTACTCGTCTTCGTCAACGGACGTATTGGCCAATGACATCAATTTAACTAGCCAACGACATCAATTTTGACTGACCAATAACATTGTTTTTAGATGACCTGTGACATTGATTTTGATTGGCTGTGACATTACTTATTGGAAGCACTGTACGATATATTAACTAAAGTTTGAGAATTTGACCCAAATCATATTGCTTTGGGTTTTAATTAAAAATAATGGTTTATTTTCTCGACAGAAAAATTTCTCTTTTTTGCCCATGCTTGTTCAAAATATAACAGACCACTATTAAAAGACGGAAAGTGTAACAAAGCAAACTTGAAGCTGTTTACGAGATCAACAAAAATGCTCCCGATGCACATGAATCGATACTGAATATACTATTCAAATCGATTACATTATGGAATATTTGTAAAAAAAAAAAAAAAAAAAAAAAAAAAAAGGAAACGTACTGTTTTACTATGTGGTATTGTTTGTTGATGTTTATTTGTCAAAGCAATGTTGCTGCAGAACACTTAATAATATCTGGATGTTTGCTTAGTTTTATTACTTGACTCCGTGTATTTCTTTTATTTATTAATAAATAGCAATTTGCAAAAGGAAAAAAAAAGTAACACCGTTAACTTCTGGAAAATAGTTCAACTACTTCAAATTTTAAGCGATGCCTTTTTCTGTGTTCAAGTGCTTGTATCACGATTAATTTATAACACAGTGTTTGCTAACCGATTTTTAAAATCAGTATAATTCTTATAGACGTACTTTGTTTACAGAGCACTGTCGCTATTCGAGCTACTTAGTTTATAACACTATTCCACCAATTCAACTGGTTGGGCTAAAGGTTGTTTCAAAGCTAAACTTTTTTCAACACCGTTATGTTTAAATGTGTCCTCTTCACTTCCTTTTTAGCCCAAATAGTACAGAGTTGCAACGATGAATTACTCTGCTCCGTTTGTTCCCATCGCATGTTTATTTTTGGTAGGTTTAAATATTTACCTGTTGCTCTGTTTGTCTTTGCTCTTCAGTATAGTTAACAACAACTGCTTTTACTCTCTAGAATTTAAAAAACAAAACGGTTTGATCGCAGTCGACTCCGTTTACCACAAAGTTTTTTTCGGATGGGATTTGAGCTTACATTTTGAACAAATAAACGTGTTTTTTTTTTCTTTTTTTTTGAGTCTTCGATTTTGTATCCATAACAACTTGATAACAGAAATTCCTATGCTTTATTTATACACATTTCACTGTATAAGAAAAAACAAGAATAAAGTTTATTATACTTTCAAGACTTCCTTTTGTCTTTAAATAAACTTATACTACTTTGAAGAAGCACATATCTTTAGTCTTGAGAGTTTGGGTCTAAAACACTATGTAAAGTCTGTAGTATAATTTGAGTATCAAAGGCATAAAACAACTAAAGATGTGAGGGCTACATCCCGAAATATGACATACAACTTCATTAAATGTATATACAAATGGATATTTTGCTACTCCTAATACTTTCTTTCTATAACTGCCCCTTTAATATTTTGGTTTTAGATACTTTTTGATTGTTTGATACATTTTATCATATCAAGCTTTTAATAATGACTTGTTTATTTACTTGACCTATTTTTCTCTCTTTTCTTTTCAAGATAGCATTTTTGTCAACTTAGTTTTTCTATATTTCACTTTTTTATTGCTTTGATAAGCTTAAAAAATCTTTAATATATGTTTTGTAGTTCTAAATATTAGTAGCTATACTGTGGTTTTTCGAAGTCATGAGATTCCAATTTTTCCTTTAAATAAAAATCGTAGAAAATCAACCTTTATATGTACTGAGAGACAGACAAATATACATACGATTATCAAAAGGGCAATAAAACATTCTTCAAGCACCCTGAAAGAGGTAGAAATTACTATCTTTGAGTCTACCTAAAACCATTACTTACAAAGCTTCTATTACTTTGATTACAATGCGTTGGTATCAGTATTCATAGTACAGGAGTCAGTTTAAACGATCTTCATACTTTTAAAAAAAACAAAACCGCCCCTTAACGAGATTCCTGAATTAGAGAAGCTGTATATAGACAGCATTGAAATATACTTTATGTTGAATACTATATAATTAAAAAATCAGTGTCTTCAAACGATACTCGAAGACCAATTTTCTTGTAAACTGTAACAAAATAATTTCAAATTCATATATACTACTGAAAAGAAGGAGGTTTAACCGAAGTATGAAAGATTCTGTTTCAACGAGATAGCAAAACCACTTAGTGATATTGGTAGTATACAGTCTGGTTTCAAACTAAAACTACAAAAAGCTTTCTGTTAAAAAAGTATACAACAGTATCAATAATAAAAAGAAAAAGTTTGTTAAAAAAAAAAAGAAGTGTGTCAAAAAAAGATGTACTTGTGCCTGTTTTGCAAAATGCAAAGAGGAGACGACTACAGTATCTGGGCTCAGGTTCACATACTATTCTAATTGGAGCTTGAAAGATGTTCCAGATCAAACGCAAACTGAATTTGCTTTTTTTTTTTTGATACCGAGCAAAAGAAACATTTAATTTAAGGTTGGATATGAAGCCTGGCTATCTTTGAAGGGTCCAGCCTCTTTTTTAATTATTTACTTTCGCTATTTCAACGCCAAGTACAAAAGCTGGATACAAATTTTAGCTTTATTAAAAATCCTACCCTATTACAATTCAAAGCCAAATTGTTCAACAACAAAACAATCCAACAATGAGCCTACTTTAAAGGAGAGAGAAGGGACCCTTGACGGCTGTCGATGAATGTTACACATTTTTTGTTTCATAAAAACAAACGTTTTCCAAGGCACCACATCTACTATAAAAGCCTATTGCCTATATTTGCTGTATTCAACAAGCCCGCCTTAATCCGACATTTCATTCATCGTCAAGAAAGCAAAAAGAGCATGTGCGAAAATTAAGGTCAAGTTTTGATATATGGTGGGGAGAAATTTTTTATTTATTTATTTTGTGTCTAGGGGAAATGGACAGGAACAAACAAAAAAGAAAGGCCGCTTTTTTTTTCCTTTATTTATTTCTTATTAAAAATATAATTACAATTAATATACTGAAAATATTAGAAGTTGCATAAAGACAAGGTTTACGCTAAAGAAAAAGAGAAAAGGACAGATAGCACCTAAGGAATTTATTTGCGTCAGAGATAAAAATAGCTTGGAAATCAAATAACTTGGTCTAAACTGTCTATCATAGTAAAAATAGAGTGCTCCACTGAATCGATATCCGAGTAATGTATTCCTACTAATCTCTAAAACAGACAAAAAGAGAAAACAAGATACTACATTAAAGGTTGCTTTTAGAATTGAAGCCCAAAGTTGTGAACACTTGGGGATGTCACACGTTCCCTCAGCACAAAGACTTAATTCATTTGATCATACCACTTTTCTCTAATATTAAGAAGGAAAAAAAAAGAGAGAGAGAGAGAAGCATGAGTAAAATACCTTACCAATTACAACTTTGAGAAAGGCGTTAATTTTAAAGGTGTGTCTTTACTTTTGTTTTCTTTAAAAAAAAAACATACGATTCCTTTGCCATGCTTCTTTTTTGGTCACTACACGAAAAAAAAAAAAAAAAAAAAAAAAAAAAAAACAAGAGTAAGGTTAGAAATGCTACGTCAAACCGTTTTGTATTCTAAACAGAAAACAATCGGTAAAATGATCATTCTACAGATCGCCTCTCAATTCAATCTTGTTGCTCCCCCTTCTTTCCATTAACATCTCAAAAGAAGCGCGTCTACACTAAGCTGTCGTTTATATCTTGAATCAATTCCAGGACGCTCAGGAGATATGGAGTGCTACTTTTTTGCAATAGTAATAATAAAAAGAGCACGTTTTTCTTATGTGCGAATAGATTAGATCAAGGGTATTCCTTTCCGAATGGTAACACAGTAATTGCAAGACAGAAAGTGTATGCATATCCAGGCAACTTTTTTTTTGAAAAAACGGTGGTGAGAATGGTAAAGATAAAAGCCCAAAAAACCAAAAAAAAAAAAAAAAAAAAAAAAAAAGAGATAGAATAGTTGCAATCTTTATTTATTCAAATATACGTGGCGCCAATTCGTATCCCTCCCCCCTTTTTTCTTTCTCTCCTTCTATTTCTCCCTGGAAGTAGGATGGCTGTGCACTGACGAAACAATGAAACCAGAACGTAGGTTTTTTTACAAAGTCTTTTTTTGAAATGAAAATGTACGTGAAATGAGGAATAAAAATAATCATTTAATTAATATCTTTTTTAATAATAATAGCAATAAAAGGATAAAGATAGAAAAAATAGGACAATACCAACTTGAAATTGGTCAAGACGCGTCTTATATTAAGTGAATATTCCATATGACCGCTGTTTTATTCAAATTTAAGATGACACACAGGTAATGTCATTTAGTACCTTAGGAGACAACAGTCGAGAGCCCATTTAATGTTGCAGCACATCAGACTCCGATACATAGCTAATAAAAAAAGGTCTCAAACCATATCAATGACTTGCTAAGGTACTAGAAGCACTTTGTTGTTTTTATTTTTTTAAGGAAGTGGGGAAAATGTTAACAGTCAATAAACTTCAATTTTATACAAATAAGTAGATTAAATGAAAGGGCTTATATAAATATAAATATAAATGTCTGTATGTGTAAGTGTTTAATATTATATATATAAAAAATAGAAGTGTATATATAAATACATGTAGAGGTCATGTTTCCCTTTTTGTCATTTTGTACAACAAAAATGAACTGTTTTTAGAGATAGACAGTTACACATCAAGGTTTAAATATAAACGTTGTTCTCATGCAAAGTTCCCAGTCAAGATCAATTGTAACATTGTCACTTTTTTAACGCCAAAAGCACGTGCGACAAAGAAAAATAAGGTACACTGATTTGACTATCCGACTTATATGTCGTTGAGCTGACAACAGTGTCATGATATTACTTTTTTTTTCAAGCTCAAAATAAAACAAATATTCTCAATAGCAAAAAGAAACCTCGTCAGTGAGTGAAAAGTGTACCTAGCCATATTTTTGTACAATGTTGTTCAAACACTGTCTAGGGCCAATATAAGGATTTAGGGAGGAGTCGATCTTTACATGTATTGCTGGCATATGTTGCACAGCCAGAAAGAACATTGGCTGCTTCGATTTATCACTGTGCAACCTTTTTTTTTTTGTATATAACAAGACCCTCCTGCTCTTATCTCCCTCTTCTTTTTTTTTTTCTTTTCTCTTGAATATATCCAGCCTTCCTTTCCTTTTTCATAATAACTTTCTTTTTGTCTTCTCTTGTTACCACTACTATTTAATACATTACCTTTCCATGTCTGACTTGTACATTACCACTCCTCCCAACAACACTATTTATTACGACCCAGAAAGCTTCACAAATGATAAAATGACCATGATGATGCCCCCTCCACCTCCATTTGTTTTGCCTCCTTTTCCTTTAGATGATGATTTAACTAAACCGCGTAAGCGCACTCGAACATCGCCAGAACAATTAGCCATTCTTGAAAAATCTTTCAATCACAACCCCTCTCCCAATAGCCGGGTACGTGAGCAACTCTCTTTTCAATTGGGCATGCCAGAAAGATCCATTCAAATATGGTTTCAAAACCGCAGAGCCAAAGTAAAAAACCAAGCCAAGCGTACTTTGCAAGTACAAGACAAAACACGTTATATGCAGCAGCAAATGGCAGCCAGTGCTGCTGCTGCTGCCTGTCAAACCGCCGAAGGTGGACAAGATACCAATTTCTATAATTACTACTACTGCTACTACTTTAATCAAATACAACAACAGCATCAACAACAGCAACAACAAATCAACAAAACGTCCTTGCATATTCCCTCTCCACTTAGTATTTCTACCACGATGAACGATAATGGTTTAACTGACTCTATAAGCAGTTGGATGAACCCGACATCCTCTATGATGCCTGGCTTATCTTTGTCAGCATCTACTTCCAGCTCCTCTAGTACTTCTGACAATCGCCCTATCTATAGAAAACATCCCTCTATCTCATCTGAGCGTATGCGCGCACATTCTGTCGGTCCATACCCTCACCGTCGTAACAAATTAATGCAACAAGAAAGACATTCTTCTCTAGGCCCCCCTAGTTCTCATCAAAACTTTTCTTCCTACAACAGTCTTCTTTCCAATGGCTCATTTTACGACACATCAATTCTAGAAGAAGCTACGTCTTGTTTGCCTTCTGGTAAAAACTTACTTGCAAATGTATCAAAAAATCTTTGACTAACCTTCAAAGAATTAGCTAATGAACAACAGCACACCTTGACAGCTGAGACTCTGCAGATTGGTGTATGGAAAAGAGTGTGCGACCTGGTCTGTCAAGTAGACTTTTCTTCTCGTAAGCTTGTTTGGTTTATTGGCGACGACAATCAACAACAAAACTTTCGAATGGACATTAGTCTTGATTTGGTTCGTTTTGTCCGCGTACAAGAGAGTCGTATGGAGTTTTTCATTAGCCAACCTGAGCAAATTCATTTCTATATGACCGATGCTCAAGGTGGTGACTGGATCCAATGTCATGATTTTACACAAGATCAGCAGGGTTCTTCTGTCAATTTACATGTCCTTGACGGCTTCAATTTGAAACAAGAATGGATGGAGATCTTGTTACAAGCACCTGAATTAGAATCTTTGCTGGTTGAAGAAGAAAATGCGCACAATCCGCTTTTATTCCAAGGAGGATTACACTTAACTCAATAAATACATACAAACTCAATCGCACCCCTCTTACACTTATATTTGCACTTCCCTTTTTTTTTTAATAAAGATAAACTGCTGTAGACTGTCTTTTTGAAACAATATTGATTAATCTCATTTGTAAGACTTGAATAAATTTTTGTAAAAGCTAAGAGACAATGAGACACAGAGGCACTTTGAACAACCGATATTTCTCTCATCTGTGTAATAGATGGTGGATACACGATGCTGGTTTGAACCTGGTTTTCATGAAGGACCTGTATACCCAAAAACAGTTTTTCTGGTATATCCCTCCTTTTTACAGTAAAACAAAGAAGGGGCTTCAAAAAAAAAAAGTGAGAGAGAGAGAGCCCTTTAAGTTTATTATTACTATATTATTGTTACTGCTTTTAATTTTTTTTTTCTTTTTTTTTTTTTGTTATGGCTTTGGTTTTGTTTGTATATAAATAAATGCATTAAATGTGATAAGCAGGCGGAAATAGTTGATACATACAATACATAAGCTATAAGATAAAATGAAGAGAGAATCTAGTTTTCTACTGCTTGGCTGGTAGCCTTGGATGATTTCCAGAACATCCAAGGCTTACGCGACTTTGTCTTTTTCTTCTTTTCGGGTTCAGCAGATCTCACTTCGCGCTATTGAAAGGGCTATAAATAAGACGATCTCCTGTTTGTTTTCTTTATTCTCTTTACCTTTTCCTCGCTATCGTTTCGCTTAAACATGCTCAGGATATTCGACTTTCTGTTACCGGAAATCTTTTTAACAAACGACTTGGATCGCTTTGTGGACTTGATAGTAGAGCTAGCAGCATGTGTAGAAGAATCGGATTCTTGAATTGAAGCCTGTTCGCGCTTAACCATGATCTCATTCTCACTTTCTTCTTTTGGTAATTCTTGCTTTTCAGGCACAGCTGTCTCCCTTTGACTTTCCTTCAATGGTTCGGGTACTTGTTCTGTTTCAGTCTCAGTAGTCTCTGTCGCTTGTTGGATTGTCTCAGGCTGATTTTCGGATACCACAGGACTAGCCTTAGTCTCGACTACGGGTGCCACAGTAACTTCAGCCTTTTTTTCAGCCTTGATCTCTTCTCGAGACTCTGATTCAAGTTTGACTTGTGGCTTGACTCTGACTTCTTCTATATCAGCCTCTTTGATCTCGATTTCCTCGATCTTGGGTTTCTCGACCTTGATTTCTTCAATCTTAGGTGCTTCAACCACAGGCTCTTCAATCTTAAGTACCTCAACCTTGGCTTCCTCAACCTTGGCTTCCTCAACCTTAGGCTCTTTAGTCTCAGGTGCTCCAACCTTGACTTCTTCAATCTTAGGTGCTTCAATCTTAGGTGCTTCAATCATAGGTGCTTCAACCTTGGCTTCTTCAATCATAGGTGCTTCAATCATAGGTGCTTCAATCATAGGTGCTTCAACCTTGGCTTCCTCAACCTTGACTTCAATCTTAGGCGCTTCAGTTACGGGCTCTTCAGTCTTAAGCTCTTCAACCTTGGCTACTTCGACGTTGACGGTTTTAGTAGGATCTTCTGTCATGGCTTCTTCTGCACTAGCATAGGCGCTACCAGCATCGTCAATAACATCAGTATTAATCTCTTTTACAATGGCAGGAGGGACAGCCGCGTTATTTTCATTCTCGATAACAGAAGGTGCTGCTGATGGGTTGGGTGAAGGCTTTTTGTTTTTACGAGCAGACTTGTTCTTTTTGTTTCCGTTTTTTCTAGCCATTGTATATATATATATATGTGTGTATATGAGAGGTTTTTTTTTTTTTTTGAAAAGAAAAAAGAAAAAAAGAAACCGACAAAAAAAAAAATTAAAGTTTTTTATTATTATTTTAAACAGTGATCTGTTACATGTGTAACCATCCCTTTTTGTCTTTTTTGAGTAATTCATCTCATGTTTTATTGTTTTTTTCAGAAAGTGAAAGCAAGAGAGGCTAAAACGAGAGAAAATAAAAGAGCTTTGAAAGGCAAGACAGCAAATGCACTACTAACGTGTAGCATCACAGGAGCTGAGCGAAGAGTGTAGTTTGTTTTGCTAGCAACACGAGTATGAACAGTCAAGTAGACAGTGTCATTCAAATCACGAGGAACAGTCCAGGTGTAGGTTGAATTCAAGTGGAAATCGAGATGAGTACCAGTTGAGTTACCAGAAGGAATGGAGATATCTTTAGCGATAGCATAAGCCAAATCTGTTGCAGCATTGTCCCTCCAGAGGTTAACGCTCAATGTGTATTCGCCAGGGCCGACATTATCATATTGGTATTCGGTATCAATTTTCTCTCCAGGAGAAATAGAGTCATTAGCATGAGGTTTGAATATCTGAGCACCTAATTGAGCTGCACATAGATAGAAAAGCGTAAAAAGAAAGACAAAATGAGAGTACATTGAAACGTAAAAATAATTCAAGAGAAAAAAAGATAGGTTTGGTTCAGGTGAGAAAAAAGAGTCTTTCTCATGTACAGAATGTTTCTATATCAAATTGTCGCCTTTTGAAATGGTTTTGTTCTGTGTTTCTTTCTGTGTTTTTCTGTTCTTTTAATAATAAGTAAAACCAACAGACGCTTAATGCGTCCGCTTGCTCCCTGTTTATATATACAAAATCAACCTATTGAACAGTTCAATAGGTGATTATATCGGTTAAGAGCAGCCTTTTTTTTTAATTATTATTCAAAATACATTTAAAAGTACATAGTAAAACCTATTTTACATTGTGCACCCTACATGCTTTCTCAATCAATTTCGTTGCACAGTTGGTAGACAAAAAAAAAAGTACAACCAAAGAACTCAGTCTTATAAAGCTGAAATCCTAAGATCTGTATTGTCTAGTGTATACGCCTGTTTGTAAGGCAAGAAAAGTCTTGCTTTGGGAAACTGCGGTGCGAGACAATAGTAGGTCTAACCAAATTGTTTATTAAAGCAAGCAACTACCTAAACAATCTACCTAAAAGGGCAATACTACACTCTGATCCCCACAATTTTTCTTAGTTCTCAATTATTAGATGAAATAAAAGGCAAGAACTTTGCTTGCTTTTGTACAAGACATGCTTGTACTTGTCAACTGTTATTGTCTTGATAGAGATAAAAAGTATGAAGAGAATAGGAGACTTTTATATGTTTGCTTGGAAAAAAAATTTTTTTTGGCAACCCATATTAGCCCATAGTGGGTATTCCATTACCTTTTAGCCTGAACATAAAGCATAGAGACATACGTTTGTTCGTGTAAAAAAAAAAAAAAACGACAACGCTTTCTAGAATTACCAGCCTTTGTGTAATCAATCACATTACTAGGTCACAAACAATTTAAGTCTACTATCAGAGGGAATCAGACACACCTTTTGAGTGGGTCAAAACATTACCTTTAAAAAGGCTAAAAAAAAAAAAAAAAAGCCTCTAAAGACTACAACCTATTCATAGAATTAAACATATATGTGGCTTTTTTTACCCTTCCTTTTATTTTGAAATAGTAAAACAATAGAGGAGTAAAACATAGAGACTGTTATGGCTTCGAAAAAAATAAATAAGCTTTAGTACTTGGTAGAGTTGCACAAGTATTCAACACAATAAACAGGAGAGCCGATGATTCGCTAACTAAAAAAAAACAGGCATTTTAGTGCAAAGATTTCCTTTGCCATTACGATCTATAAGCAGTTTACTCATTTGTAGGATCTTGTTCTATTCTTAGAAGAGAAGGAAGGGTTGTATATATATGAAATAAGAGAAAATATCACGACAAACCCCTATGCCTTCTTTTTTTCTCAAGATTGCATATGAAAGCTAGTGTTTTTTTTTTGTATAACAATACATACTACCAAACAACACATTTGTTGTATTATGTTGCCATTCAAAGGGTTTCTAATAAAAACACAACTAATTAAGCTAGGACTCGCTTATTCTATAACCTCTGGATAATGACCTGTGCAGTCCTAGGGACCTTCCTTTTCCTTTTTTAAAACGAATCTCATCTCGCACTCAGCAAAGACTACAAATCGGCTGAAAAAGAGTCACTACTTCAGATTTAAAAGCTTGAAGGGGATTTTAGCATTCGGAAACAAAATAATAAAAAAAAAAAAAGCCTGAATTTTAGCGATTCTCTTAAGTTTTGGCTCCTAGCACTGTTGTTTGATATACACTTATTTACGATTTTGATATAGGTCTTACTTTGTTACTTCTCTTTTTGAGGTATTGGGCTTATCCTATCTATTTGCTTACATATATGGCAATGCGATATCTTTTTACAATGTTTAAATAGTGTTTGTGCTTGTGACTAACTCTCCAAAAAAAAAAAAAAAAAAAATTGCTTTTGAAACCTAAAGACAATTCGATTTACGATGTGGGGGTGCCATAATTAAGGTTTCATTCTGAAAGCAGACGCTTTTCATTCATTCGATTATTTCTATAAAAAAATGCTGCTTTTTTTAAAAAGAAAAATAAGTTTAGTGAGTTTTACTGAACATAGAAGAAATTTACTTTTTTCACGCCGTTCTAAGAATACAATTCTAAAGATATACCTTTTTTATTTCATTTTTTTAAGCATATACGCTCTTAGTTCGCAATACTTTTGTATGACTTTAGCCTACTCAAATCAAGATATGTTTAGATATGCTTTGCATGCGTTTATAGAAAGCTGTCGGATTCCACACGCCTCTGGTTCTATGATAGCAATTTTCAGATAAATGTTTGGTGCGAAATGAATACTGCTGAACACAAAGTGCAATAAGGTTTTCTTTTTTTTAAAAAAAAAAAAAATATGTAGATGTATTTCCTCTAGAATCAAATCGAGATATCTAGAGATACTTTTTCCAAAAAAAAAAAAAAAAAAAAAAGAAAAACTCCCGCTTTCCGATTTGTGTTTAAAGATTTGGACTAAGCCGCTCTTGTGTAATTTCAACACATGAGTATCGCCATGTCTGCAAGAACACTCTATGAAGTTCAATTTGAATTTTTATGTAAAATCCGCCCGGCAAAGTCCATCCACACAATTTAGAAAAACTTGATTGCATTCGTGAAATATACTGTGGTTGTTTCTGTGACATACAAAAGTGGATCTTCTTGTGCCGTGCAACGGAACACCTGCAGGATGTTGTGTAGTTAAGGAACCTTTTGTACGCCTACTTTTTTTTTTGGTACACTAATCGATGTCAATAAGAAAGGATGTTCCCCCTAATTTTTCTTATTTTTTTATTTTGGTGTATTAGGAGGTCTAATGTTCTGTGTGTGTATTTTTTTGTATATGAATTGAAAGGGAAAGAGGCTAACAGGGATCCACTACTGAGCCAAAGAAGATGAGATAACACGTGACCATGCTGTTAAGAGTATTGGGGATATCAATCGAACTACACTCTCAACAAAGATAGATAGCAGGCACGCAACTACAATCAATATTGAGAAAAAAAAAAGTATAGTTTGTAGGATTTAGAATTAAAGATCAGTAAACAATAAGTATAAAGGAACGAGCAAGAAATAGAGTATAGATAAATATATCCCTGTGGAGGCGTTGTAATTCACATGTTTAAAAATAGGTGCTTTCTCTCTCTTTTCAAGGATGGTTAGGTAATAGACTTGTACTCATTACCTCTCACTCCTCCCCTTACTAAGATAATTAAAAAAAAGGGGGATGGTGTTTAAAGTGATCATCCGATAGATGCAAATCTCAATTAGCAATAATGTTATTGATTTAAATCATCTGTATTTTATACTTTAAACGAGATAGGATTCAAAAATCTTTTTTTTTTTTTAAAAAAAAAAAAAAAGCGATAGTATATCCAAACTTGCTGAAATAAGAGAGTACAAGTCAATGTGGCCTTTTTATTGATGTATTTTTCTGTTTTTCTTTTTTTTTTTTTTTTTTTTTTTTTTCAGGGACAAGCCTCTTGAAGAAAGTATAACTGAATATACAATATATGTACGCATATATATTTCTGTGCACGCATGAGTATAAATATAGAAGTTGCTTACCAAAAAAAAAAAATTAAGTCATAATTGCATGTGCACTTTATTTTTCTTCCAAGGAGATAGGCTAGGCAAAGTTAGACTCGGTATAAAGTAACTCTGTTAACGGGCCTCACTAGATTTTGAGGTTCCGACTATTTTTTACAGGTATTAAACAATGCAAAGCCAATGAGTATGTGTGTGTATTTGAATGCTGTTTGACGGCTAAGGTTTGGTTTGAATGTATGGTAGAAAGACATGTAAAGAAAGTGCTGGAAAGACTAAAGACACTAACAAAGAAGAAAGTTTAAAAAAGAAAAAAAGAGATCAAGGAGACAACAGTCCAAGTAAGCCCCAATTGAAAAAGAGAGGAGTTCTTGCCATTTTTTTTTCTGTTTGATGGTGATTGTTATTATTATTGTTATTATTTTATTTATCTCCCCACCCCACACTTTGTGCGTGTTCAATTTTGGATGATCAGTCCCCGCTTTAGGTGATCACAAACACCCTTCAGTGTTTATTCTTGCAAGCAAAAAAGGATGCCTTTTTAGAGTTTTTTTTTTTTTTTTTTTTTACTTGTTTCTTTGGAAAAAGAAAAGAAAGGGCAAACAGCCCAGAAAAAACACAACTACTATCTGTTTGTGTGTGTGTGTGTGTTTGTATGTGTGTTTGTGTGTGTGTGTGTGTGTTTTAATTTGAACAAACAAAAAAAAAGAAAACAAAATAGGAAAAGCCGACTCAAGAAAAGCTAGAACTAAATTTTGTTTTTCCCACAGCAGAATGAACTGTTATCGGATATCTTTTGTTTAGTGAGAACAGAAAAAAAAGCTTTGGAAAACAGGGCGCCGATTTAAATAATATTTAATGCATTGTTTTGTAAGCTTCTTGAAGTACTTGTTTCATATAACGAAAGCAATTAAAGACTGTGTGCTGCTAATCAAGTATAATTCTTGAAATTTCTTATTTTCAGTTCATTTTGCTATTTTTTGCAACTTTTCTCGATTGGTTTCTTTTAAACATCTTTGCAGACTTCTTTTCTTTTTTGGGTTTGCTTTGTTTTGTTTTGTTTGTGTTTTTTTTTTTTTCTTTTTTTTCTTTTGCTCCTTTTATTTAAGGCCTCCTTCCTACTCTGCCCCCTTATTTTATTACACTCCTTGTTTTTTTTTTTTTCTTTTCATTTTTTTTTTATTGGTGATTTTGTCGTTTTTTCTTTTCTTTCCTTGCCTCTTCCTCAATTCGACTTCTTTTTACTGAACCAAGCGAAAATCAAATGTTTGCCTCGACACCCATGAAACGAGAATTGGAAGATGATTCTGACATGTTGGTTCTAGACCCAAGCCAATACTATTCATCTTTTATGGACCTCAAACCGCATTGGAATCCTCCGCCATGTCACGCTCTAGCCTCTATGGACCTACAAGTAAGCACCGAAATAGAAAAAGTATACATTCATTGAATGCTCGCCTAATCCTTCGACCTCCCTTACAGTCTATATTTAATCTATCTAATTTTCAATTGCTGTCACAAGAGAAAAGAGACGAGCTGTGCCAATTGCTACCTACCGTGGACACTTTACCCCAATCTAGCTCGCTGACCATCTCCCCTTCTCTCTTTTCAAAGCAAGGGAATCCCGTCTTTTGGAACACGCTGGATGAGTGGCAACAAAGATTATCACCCCAGAGCCCGCCTGTCAAAAAACACCCCAAGAAACACAAGTTGTCTCACAAGAAAGAGGACGCCTTTTGGGATTCAGATAAAGATAAAACCACCAATGTAGCAGGGTAGGCAGACCTCTCTCCTATTCAATGACTCACCCTCTTGTCTAGGGATTCGAAAAGTGTGACACTCAAAGATATGTGCCGTAAGGGATTGATACGCGAGCAAGACGTGATTGTGTACAAACGCAATTTTAGCGCCTGCAAAACGATTGTCTGTAAATCCATGACCGTCATAAAAGCCAGCTGTCTCTCTGGCATCACCATCCAATTGGACGGTCACATCTTTCAGGACTTTGAAACACCGACCGCGCTGGAAACCAAAGTCTTGGACCATCATGGCATGGTGGCCAAAGATAAAAGACCCAATGGGAACGCTTTTAAAAGCATCCGACTGATTCGTGATGGAAAAGAAATGGGCCGTCTGTTTGATATCCGTAAAGAGAGTTTCGAAGATTTGTAAATAAACCCTATATATTATATACATACACCTACACACACCTACACACATAGCCATTTTCTATTTTTTTTTTTTTTTTTTTTAACCACATACTATCGGAGGCTTGTTGTGACTTGAATTCCTTTCAATCCTCTCATACCCTTTTTGCGCACTCACACACACATACACATAGACACACACACACATACGCTTTATTTTTTATTTTTTTTGTCGGCGAAAGACTTGTTTTTTTTTTTTTTTTTTGTATATAGTTGAAAGAATAAAAAAAAAGATGGTTCATGCAAACAAAAAGATCAAAGTGGATGAAAACGAGCGCATGTTGGAAGACATGTTGTTTGGAGAAAGCACAGGCGATCTATGGGCAAACACTGGACATGAATTAGATTCAGCTCCTGAATCAGATCTAGCAGAAGATTCAGAGCAAGAAGACACACCCGATGAACAAGTAATCAGAACGTTTGGAAACAGCTATTTGAACAGATCGATTCAAAGTTTTTTTATTTATTTATTTATTGTTAGTTATTCTTTTTTGACTCAGGGCCAACACCGGTTCATGATGAGAAAGTCAATGAAGAACAAGAGGAAGAAGACGATGAAAAGAACTCCTCTGATGAAGAGGATTCTTCATCCGATGAAGAAGACGAACTTAACGACGATACAGTCAAGGTCAATGCAGCCTGGGATGATGAAGACGATAGGAAACTACAGATTTCTTTAAAAGCAGCAAATAGAACAAGAAAGTTGAGAACGGATGCGGATGAAGATATCGTCAACGGCACAGAATATACTCGTCGATTGCGCAAACAGTAAGCATCTGATAAGCATACCTCTGGAAATAGCCAGCGCATGGTCCTTAACCCTGTTGTCTAGATTCAACCGATTGCATCCCAAGCCCGACTGGGCTCGATTACCCTCTGAAATCACCCAGGGAAAACGCAAGACAAGGGACAGTGAAGATGAGGATGAGGAAGATGAAGAAGATGAAGAGGACCGTTTAGAGGAAGAGACCCGAATCGACCTATTGAAGAGTACGATGGGTATCTTGGACAGTAGAAAAGGAAGAAAAAACATAGGCCCTACGCGACTTGATATTTTACGTCTGAAAGATGCCAATCGAGCCTCTGTAAGCAAGGTACAGTATATCCTCTACAAAAAAAAAAAAAAAAAAAAAAAAACTGAACCAGGTGAGTGGCTGTAGGGTTATATTTCATCTGTAGCATTCCATCCAAACGCACAGGTACTGCTGGTAGGCGGTCTGGATAAAGTACTCCGACTCTTTCAAATCGATGGCAAGATCAACCCCAAGATTCAATCCGTCAAATTCAACGATATGCCTATTACACACGCCGCCTTTCATCCTTCAGGAGACCAGATTGTAGTCAGCGGTCGACGCAAGTTCTTTTATATCTACGATATTCAGTCGGGCGTGATTGATCGATGCCCAGGTATCTGGGGAAGAGAAGAGAAATCGCTTGAAAACTTTTCTTTGAGTCCATGCGGTCGGTTCATTGCATTCTTGGGAAACAGCGGTGTGATCATCTTGGTAAGCTACGTCACCAAGAAATGGTTTGGCAACCTGAAGGTCAATAAGCAGATTGTCTCTGTCGACTGGAGCGCAGATGGAAACTTTCTGTTTGGTTTGAACAGTGAAGGTGAGGTCTACCAGTTCGATGTACAGAACAAAGACTGTGTGAAAAGATGGGCAGACGAAGGCTCCATAGGCCCTACCGTGGTCCGAGTAAGCCCTGATGAGAAATATATTGCTGTTGGGTATAGAAAAGAAAAACGTTGGTATGGATAGGGACTAACTGTTTTTTATCAAGCGCCTCGACAGGTATCGTCAACGTCTACGATAAGACGGTGTTTAAGCCTGAAGAAACAAACCCCAAGCCATACAAGGTGATCAAATCGCTCACCACGCGTATCAGTAGTATCGAGTTCAGTCACGATTCTCAACTGATGGTGATCTCCAGTCGATCTAAAAAAGACCAGCTCAAGGTGATCCATCTGGCTTCCGGCACCACCTATGCCAACTGGCCTACTGAAAAAACACCTTTGCATATCATCGGACAAACTGCCTTTTCCCCTAACAGTGATTATCTTGCCATGTCCAACAAAAAGGGCAAGGTGGTTTTATATACACTCAAACATTACGCACTTTAGAAAAAATAAAAAATAAAAAATAAAAGCATAAAAAAAAAAAAAAAAAAAAAAAAAGCGATTATTATTATTATCTAACAAAGTAAAGAACGGATGCTCATGTCTTCAATGTGTCGATGAGACGATCCTGACATGCTAAACACATGGGGACCTTTGACAGCAGAGGCTGCAGAGTTCAGAGTACTACTTGAGGTCTGTAGAAAGTATTGGTGGGTTGGATGCGTCACCGGTCGAGAGCGCTGGGGATGGAATAGATGGCCGACGGTGCTCGGCGCGACATTAAACTTGGCGGAGAACGGTTTAGGGGAGACTAAGGAAGGCTGGGTCAGAAGCGGTTCTTGTGCGGGCGGCGTGATGGGTGTGTGGTTGGCCGGGCGGCATTGAGCCACGATATAGAACCGGGATAGCGTGGTTGGATGAAAGAGATCCCCACCCAGCCCACCTCCAATAAACAGTGTTACCTCGTAAGCCTTCAAGTTGCCCAGGCTTGTCTTGATCTGAAGGGTATCTGAGCACAGGGTGGACCCTTTGGCCATCACCTTCAGTCTGTCCATGTCCGTGGTACTGAAGAGATGTGAGGTGCTTCTTTCGGCGGGAGGAAGGGGTTTACTCTGATGGCTGACACGTGCTGTGTGATCCAGTAGGCGACGATGGATCTGTGATAGACGATACGTATCTTTGGGCGAAACAAAGTCATAGAGTGAACGATGAGCAAGCTCTTGCGGATGATAGCCCCAGATAGAATAAACCTCATCAGGAACTCGGGCGCAACATAGTTCGGTAGACAGTACAAGTGTGAACGTCTCTGGTATAATAAAGGAGCCGACATTGAGCAGAGGCGTGTTCAACAGGCTGGTCAAGAAATCGTTGGATGGATCGGGCAGAATGTCATCTAAAAGGGGCGGTGGCGGTGGTTTTAGTAAAGGGCTTTCCGGCGAGGGCGCTGTTTGATCAGAGTCTGATACGTCTGTGGGTATAGTCTTCTCTCGCCATTCTTGCTGCGGTGGACTGGCTTGGAATGACTCGTGAATAAAAGAGATTGGTTTGGAATGGCTTTTGGGTTGGATCTGTCTTGGAAGCGTGCCGTTCTTCTGACTGGAGTCGATGGCGGGTGTTTCAATGGTTCCATAGATGATGTCATAAGTGGATTGGCTGCCATTTTGAGTTTGACGTTTTGGCCTTCCCCTTTTCTTGTGAAGTACGTCTTGACATGTGTCCGCCTTATTTAACTTTACACATCTCTCACATGGTCTCGATACTAGGAAAACAAAGTCAATTGAGTCTTGGGCGATTCAAAATTCTTTTGTTACCATCACAACCCAAGTGCGCTGTTTTACAGTTGATGCCTATAAACAGGGATGGTTATTCTTCTTTTCTTGGCCTTTGAAACTCTACCTACATGCGCTAGGCACATGAGGCCGTACGCCCCTTTTTGAGGGTACTGCTTTCGCTCTTTTGATGGCCGGTAAAGCCTGAGCCAAGCTGTCAACACAAGTACTGGGTGACCCAAACGAAATACAATTCAAGCAAGGTCGGCTTTTTTCTAAGAGAATCGCACACATAAAAAAAAAAAAAATAAGAGGGTTTGTCTTTGCAATTTCTCATGTCGTAATTACCAAAGCAGGGTATATTAGCTAAATGACAGCTCATGCCTACATTAGGTCAAAGTAAGAGAGGTGAGTCTAAAAGAACAGTAAGAAGGCATGTCACATACAAGGCTCTGTTTCTATAAGCGGGGAAACTGTGTTGGACATATTGTTTGTAAATCAAAACAGAGAGTTAAACAGATATCAAAAAGCAAAAAGAAAAACGCAAAAGAAAAACGAAATATTGATCCAACAAGCTACGATTTTAAATAACGTGGGTAAGATTCATTCTGCATAAGGTGATACACGTATAAGTTTTTAACCGGAGCTGTTCAGCCATTGACAATCTACAAGAGAATAGACCTTACTAATAGAGAATTAAAGAGGGGAACAAAAAGGAAAAGCCAAACATGTTAGCCCGGTTCCTGAAAATAAAACTAAAAGAAAGAAAAAAGCTAGAACCAGACCTCATTTAACTGTAACTGAACAATTCGCTTTACATTTGGTTTGTTAAAATGGCACCAGATGATGTGAGCTCAGCTTTCCCGACACCTTGATTTATCAAATTGACAGGTAAAATAACCTCAGCTTCCCATCTTTTCCCAAGAGCTTTGTAGTCGATATAGCTGCAAAACTCGGTAACATCTTTGATTTTGTTTTCCAGCCCAAAAACAATGTTAAAAGTGCATGGTCGCCCTGGAACGTTCTTTGTTTTTTTTTTTTTTTATGCTCTGCTTCTCTCTTTTTTCTATCAGCATGCAGTCGGTGATTAAAATGTTAGTACTGGATAGTTTGCGGGGTCGCTTGAATTTGCCAAAAAAGTACTCATGCTCATCGCTATTTACAGTGGCTGACATAACCCACTTCTCAAAAAGCTATTTTTTTTTTTTTACCTTTTCTCTTTTCCAATCGATTCAAGGGCTACTTTGCAGTAAAGGCCTTATTAAAACCCTACACGACTACTGAGGGACGTCCTGAGGAGCTTTTGTGTACACCTCGCTTCTTTTTTTTTTTTTTTTTAGGGGACTAACTAGTATCCAGTCGTAACAATATCTTATGTCCTTCCCACTACTATAGATGTCTTGTTGTCTAGTGTTTTGTTGATAACTAAGCATAACTTAGATCAAGAAGATGACAATCCTTTATTAAAATATTAAAATCTAAAATATATGAGATGCCTCTCACTGAACTAGTTATTGAGAAAAAAAGAAAAAACACAGATCTATCTCGATTCTCATTGTTAAACATTTTAATAATTAGAAGATTGTCATGACGCATTTTTGAAAGAAAATCAGCATTTGTTTACGTACTACAGACAACACGCACATATTTATGTATAAATGTAGTGCAAGATTAAACCTTAACCTTCTTAAAAAATAGTCGTTTTTTTTTTTTTTTTTTTGGTACATGTACAAAAGGGACGAAGCGTTGGTAAACGTAGACTGTAATTTGTTTTTTTGTTTTTTTGCCCTGAAGTATACAAATAACCAATGATATCTACACACATGTATAGATGTATTTTTATTTATATTTAGCGTCTATCTGCTAGTTTTTTTTTTTTTTGCAAGACCCAGATAGCCTTACTGTAAAGAAACAGCTGTTTGCTAAACCATAAAAAGTATCAGCCGCTTAAACTAAAACAGGGTTTAAATATGGTCTATGTTGAAGTTAGTCTTTGAGTATACCCACTAAATAATCTTAGAGTCTTATGTAATCCCTACCATTAATTATAGTTGATCTTAATCATTATAATGCTTTTTAAGGTTTATCACCAGTTGAGCTGTTTTCTTTATTTGGATAGCCAATGTAACCGTTGATCAAAAACAGTAACTGTTGATCAACCAGAAAAAAATAGCGGCTATTCCCATTCTAGCCAAATCAGATTATAAGCTTTGAGTTAAAATCAGAGTAACAGTGAAAGAAAAAAAGAAAAGCAGGTTGATGTTTTGATCCATTCGCTATAACACTCTACAAAAAAAAAGCGACTGATTGAAAAAGAAAACAGGGAAGGAAAGACAACCTACCCCCCCTTTTTTTTTTTTTTTTTGGTTTCTCCAGGCCTAGAGAAACAAAAGACAGAAAATTGCTCAGTTTTGTATACAATCTGGCTTTAATGTAAGCTCAGAAAAAACAAGTGGAACCTAACCATTACGAGGCTTGAAGTAGACTTATCAACCAAACACATGCAAACAGATAAAGCACATACACACATACTTGGTCTAGGCAATCTTTAGTTTTGAGTGTGTTCCCTTGGAATAGGCGGGACTAAAAAAAAGGAAAAAAAAAAAAAGTGAAATGTGGATGAGTGAAAATTTGTAGGTAGCTTCAATACAGTTCGACCTTTATTGTTGAAACAGCTGAAAACAGACTTTTTTCATTTTTTATACTTCTTTTTTTTTTTTTTTTCTATTTGTGCCCGAAACTTCGGCCAAACACAAGTGTGCTTTTTGTTTATTTTTATCTTTGTTTTCTACCAGTATAACTTGTCTGGGTAAGTGAGATGAGGGGAAAAATGGGTGAACCTTTTCCCATCCTATAACTGTTCTAAAATCCTCAACCTCAAAAAATATAAACGTTTTATGCCTATATTGCGCTGTGTGCGTAGCATACTGATTATAATTTACGGCTAACTGTAGATCTTCTATTGTGTGCGTTTTCGAGAAAGGAAAGATTGTGCAATAACAAGTTAGTACCGTCTTATCAAACGGAGTACCTGTGTGTCTTTGCTTTTTGTGATCCGCGTTTTTCTCGTTTTCTTTTTTACTATTTATTTTTTCTTTCTTTCCCAAGATCGCCCTTTTTATCTTTCTTTTTTTTTTTTTTTTTTTTTTTTACTCAAAGAACAAATAGAGAAAAGAAATGGAATCACAAACAGAGGTCAAGTCCACATCAAGTACACTCTATGATAATCGAAAAAGCTACTGGAGCTATTTGATGGGTGATATCTACGCCCAGGACGACCCCATACAATACTCTTCCAAACGAAAAAAACTAATTATCTTTTTGGTTGCCATGGGAGGCCTATGTGGTCCGTTAAGTTCGCTGATGTATATGCCTGCTTTGCTAGCAGTAGCTCGGGATTTGAATACTACTGCATCGGCTGTCAATGCCACAGTTGCTACATTTTTAGTTTTCATGGGTGTCTCAGTAAGGGGCTCTTGTTTAACCAGAGACTAGGCTCACATGTTATCTTTATTATAGCCTTTATTTTGGGCTGCCTTGAGCGATCAATATGGTAGAAAACGAATGTATCTAATGAGCGGAGTAATCAATATAGTAAGCTGCATTCTCTGTGCTATCAGTAAAAATATCACCATGTTGATTGTATTTCGTGGCCTGCAATCTTTTGGCTCTAATGCTGGCATGACGTTGGGTATAAGCTAAGAAAAAAAAAAGAGAGGATATTTACTTTTGACAGGTGCTGGAGTGATTGCAGATACAATCTCTATGGAATTAAGAGGTTCTGCCTATGGCATTTTTTATATCGGACCATTGGTTGGACCTGTGATTGGTAAATGAGGATTTTTTTTTTATTGAGGGAAAAAACAAGAATACAATATTTGAGTTCTAATTTTTGCATAATTGTACCTGATGTAGGTCCTACTATTGGAGGTAAGGGGCTCCTGAGCTATATTTTGTGTGCTTAACAATTCTACAAAACAGGTTTTCTTTGCCAATATATAAACTGGGAATCTACATTTTATTTCACTGCTATCTTGTCTGGTGTCTTGTTGATTCTGACTGCTGCTTTCTTACCTGAAACACTGAGAAAACCAAAGCCGGAGGTGACAGAGACAAAGAGAAGTGCACTCTCTGAATTTTCAAACGTAATGTACACTAGCTTCAAACCTATGGTCATTTTGTTCTTTGATCCCACCGTTCTTCTCTTGACAGCCTATAACACAGTTATCTTTGCAAGTCTCTATTTTTTGGTAAGGACCTTTTTGATATATAGACAAAGCTGATGCCTCTACCCTAATCTTAACTTATTTATTTTGAATAATAGAATCCAACTATAGCATTTACTTTCAAAATAAACTATGGCTATAATGAATGGCAACTTGGTCTTTGCTATCTACCTTTGGGTGTAGGCTTTTTGTTGGGATCAGTACTTAGTGGAAAACATTCAGATTACGTTTTGGCCAAGCTTTCTAAGAAATCCAATACTATCTCCGAAATGAGACTTCAGGCAGCTTTGCCTTCGTTTGTCCTAATACCCGCAGGTTTTCTTATCTATGGTTGGACAACCGAAAAACAAACAGGCGTCTATGGTCCCTTGATTGGTTTATTTATCTGTAAATTATTTTTGTATACTCAAAAGAGTTTGATTGTTTAACCAAGCTATCCTCTGTTTTTTAGATGCTCTTGGACAAATGTGGGCTTTCACGCCTACCTCGGTTTACCTTGTCGACTCCAAACCTGGGTACTCGGCTACTGCTGTAGGTGTTAATAGCTTTGTGAGAGCTATAGGGGCAGCGATCACGTCTATCTTCTCTACTTCTGTTGTAGATGCCTTAGGCAACGGTATTTTGATGAGTATCCTCGCTGGTATCACGACACTTAACATAGGCTTTATAATTACTTGTTATTATTATGGGTATTCCTGGAGAACCCAATTTGAAAGCAAGTACATGCCCGAGCTTCAGAAAGTCTCTGTACAAGAGGCGTCCTTAGAAAAGACCAACAGTAAACATGATTTGGAAAAAATAGAAACAAATCATAGTCTTT
>JAIXMR010000173.1:0-24211 GCA_025677835.1 Sporodiniella umbellata | reverse complement strand
TCACCGCGACGGTATTATTTATCGTGCCAACCGTCTTGTAAATTGGTGTGTAGAACTCAATACTGCTCTATCAAACTTAGAAGTTGATAACAAAGACTTACCTGGCCGTACATTGATGAATGTAGCTGGCTATGACGAAAAAGAAAAGTTTGAATTCGGTGTCCTTAATGAATTTGCTTATGAAGTTGAAAACTCTGAAGAGCGTATTGTTGTAGCCACCACTCGTATTGAAACTATGTTGGGTGATACTGCCATTGCTGTGCATCCTAACGATGAACGCTACAAGCACCTTCATGGCAAGTTTGTTGTTCATCCCTTTAACGGTCGTCGCATTCCTATTGTGACTGACGACATTGCAGTTGATATGGCATTTGGTACTGGCGCTGTCAAGATTACGCCTGCTCACGATTTCAACGATTATGAAGTAGGCAAACGCCATGATTTGGAGTTCATCAATCTTTTAAATGATGACGGTACCTATAACGAAAACGCTGGCCCATACAAGGGAATGAAGCGTTTCCACATTCGTCGCCAAATTGTTGAAGACTTGAAGACCAAGGGACTGTTTGTAGGTGTCAAAGATAACGCAATGAGCGTTCCTGTTTGTAGCAAGTCTGGAGACATTATCGAACCTTTGATGAAGCCTCAATGGTGGGTTAAGTGTCAAGGTATGGCTGATAAAGCCATGAAGGCTGTAACCGATGGTGAGCTCAAAATTGCACCTAAGGTTTCTGAAGGCGACTGGTTCCGTTGGCTGGGCAATATCAACGATTGGTGTATTTCTCGCCAATTGTGGTGGGGTCACCGTGTCCCTGCATACTTGATCAAGATCGAAGGTGAAGAAACTGACAGTATGAACCAAGACTTATGGGTTACCGGTCACGATGAAACCGAAGCTCGTGCCTCCGCTGAAAGCAAATTCCCTGGAAAGAAATTTACTCTTGAGCAAGATCCTGATGTCTTGGATACTTGGTTTTCTTCTGGTCTCTGGCCTTTCTCTATTCAAGGTTGGCCTGAAAAAACTTTCGATATGGAACATTTCTACCCCGCTAGCATGCTTGAAACTGGCTGGGACATTCTCTTCTTCTGGGTAGCCCGTATGGTAATGCTTGGTATTCAATTAACTGGCAAAGTTCCTTTCAAGGAGGTTCTTTGTCATGCTATGATCCGCGATGCTCATGGACGCAAGATGTCCAAATCTCTTGGCAACGTTATTGACCCTGTCGATGTTATTGAAGGTATCGCACTTCAAGGCCTCCATGATAAGTTAGCCCAAGGCAATTTAGACCCCAAAGAAATTAAGAAAGCCACCGCAGGCCAAAAGGTCGATTTTCCTAAGGGTATTCCCGAATGTGGTACTGACGCTCTCCGCTTTGCTCTTTGTGCTTACACCACTGGTGGTCGTGACATCAATTTAGATATCCTTCGTGTTGAAGGTTACCGTAAGTTCTGTAACAAGCTTTGGAACGCTACTCGTTTTGCCTTAATGAAATTGGGTGACGACTTTAAGCCCCAAATTTCTGCTGAACCCAGTGGTCATGAATCTTTGGCTGACAAATGGATCCTTGCTAAACTCAACAAATGTGCTATAAATACCAATAAGGCATTAGAAGAGCGTAACTTCAAGGCTGCCACCGATTTTGTTTATCAGTTCTGGCTCTATGAGCTTTGTGATGTTTATATTGAAGCCATTAAGCCTGTTTGCGACGTTGATACTACAGGTGATGAAGCTGCCCAGACTCGTAAGATCACCGCCCAAAATACCTTATATACTTGTCTTGAGGCTGGTCTTAAGTTGATGCATCCTTTCATGCCATTCGTTACTGAGGAACTTTACCAACGCCTTGGCCGTCGCCCTGAAGATAAAGTTCACACAATTGTTAAGGCTAAATTCCCCGTTGAAAACAAGTCTCTTGAGTTTACTGAAGCCGAAAAGGAGTTTGATGTTGTTTTTGAGAGCGTCAAAACCATTCGTTCAATTGCCACACAGCTTTCTCTCAAGAAGAATATCGTAGCCGCCATTCAATCAAACGACAGCACTCACTTGCAACTATTTGAAAACCAAAAATCCACAATTACTGCATTAGCCAAGGGTGTTTCTGAGCTCTCTATTGTCGGTGCTGATAGTCAAGCCCTTGCTAATAGTGAAACTGGATCTGCTAGCGAGAACGTTACTGTATTTGTTCAAAAACAATAGGTTCACTATACAAATAGATCATGAACAATAAAAGCATTATTTCTTTCTTTTTTTATTTTTCGGCTCATTTTTAAGGCAGACCCATACAAAACAGTGAGATAGAAATGATGAAACCCACTTTATTTTTATATTTGGCTAGTCAACAGCTTTCATCTAGCTTTTACCGATGATCGCGGACTTTTTTCGTTGTGCTTAAAAATAGTCATCCTTTCTATTCCAATTTGGGGATTTTTTTTAAAAAAAAAAAATGGTAGAGCCCATTGCTAGAAAATTACTTGTAGTTGGAGGAACCGGATTTCTTGGTAAGGTCCTTATAATGAAATTCTTTGTCTCATTTCAAAACAGGGCTTAATATCTGCAGAGTTGCTGCTCAAAGAGGCTGGAACACTGTTAGCTTGAGGTGAGTTATAATATAAGTTGACCAATTTACGCGAGCTTATTGAAATGAAATCAAGCCGAAATGGAGAACCGAAAAAGTTTAAACAAGAAGGAAAACCAGAGTGGGCTGAAAAGGTAGAAAGGAGAGACGAGAGGGAAGGAAAAGACCAAGGCAAATACTGATCTATAGTAATAAGGTTGAATGGGCTTCTGGAGATTTACTTGATACTGAAAGCTATAAAAGCGTACTCTCAGGAGTAACTGACGTCGTTCACAGTGTAGGAATTTTGATGGAAAAAGACTACAAAAGCCTTACAAGATCCCAATCCTTATGTGAAGCGGTTGATAAGCTACCAGGACTTGTATTGAATGACCACGGAAACCCACTTGACCCAAAGCAAGAAAACGCTGTTCGACTTACATATGAAATGATGAATCGAGACACAGGTATTTTAAGCTGCAGATTGCAAAGGGCCAGTTCCTTACTTTTTTTATGTAGCTATCAGCGTTGCTGACGAAGTTGCGAAACTTCCTTCCATACGATCATTTGTGTATATATCTGCCTCTCAAACGCCACCTTTTATCGATCCACGCTATTGTACAACAAAAAGAGAAGCTGAGACTTATCTATTTAGAAAAGAAAACTTCAAAACAGTTGCCTTAAGGCCAGGTAAGAACCTGTTGAACATACTCAACAAAACTAAAACTAAATAGGTTTGATGTATGATACTACACGGCCCATTCTTGCCCCGATGGTTGGTATGCTAAAACTTGCAAACACTATAACAAAGCCCTTCAAAAAGGACATTGCCAGTTTGCCAGGAGGTAAAATGATCACCACACCTCCTTTAGAGACAGAACAAGTAGCAAAAGCAGCCATTGTCTCTATTGAAGCATCAGATCATGGGATATTTGATGTGGAAGATATTGAGAGATTAAGCAGCAAATTTACATAAACAGATTTTCATCGCATTACAAGCATTTTTGTGTGTGTTTATTCATGATTAACAGAGTTACCGTTATATGTTGGCCTTTTTTCTTTGTCGTCCTCTGAGCTGTTTTCGTCGTGTATAGTATTAACACGATTTGCAAAAGGGTGACGCCTGTAAATAAATGATGAATAGGCCTATACACTCACATCTCCTTTGCTTCCCCTCTTTTTTTTTTACCTTTGCCCTTTATCTGCCACTGCTGTAGTTATACCAGCATCCGAAGAAGAACCGCCTAATCGGTGACCTCCACGTAAGTTTCGAATAAAAGGCTGCTGTTCAGACGACAAGGCAGGTGCGTGATTTCCGTTTCTAGGAAACAGAGTTTCAAGTAACCCAGCGAGAAAGTTCAGTAGCACTACAATCATCCCATATATATAGTCAAATCCCGATCTCGCGAAACCAAAAAGACCCATACTGCCACCACTTCGCCCAGACAGCGACGATGTTGATTTGTAAATAGGTTTCATAATTATTGTAGCGCTGGGACATAGGTTTAAATCTCGAAGGCTATTGTAGCTATCGCTTTCTGTGAATAGACGAGTGGGGAATTGGGCTGAAAGTTTATACTCGCTATTGCCATCTGTTCTGCTCTATTAACATATGAATTTTTGGATTTAATTGTACAGATCCTTTAACTACCTCCTGGATCCATTCCTTCACCGTACTCAGTGTATCAGAAGCTTCAAATTGATGACGGATAGTTGACCCATCAAGTAAACGAATATTCAAATTACTAAACTCATGGTTCTGTCTTTTGGTTATACTAGTAGAGAGACTATTTAGACGGCTATACCCACTGATGTTGACGTACCTGGATTCACAGCCGGACCCGACATAAGAAATTTGTCGCTCTTGTTCCTTTTTTTTTTCTGCTAGCTTTTCTGCGCGATCCCTAGCGATTTGCTCGCGCACTTTTCGTTTATGCTCTTCAGCTTCTTTTTTCTCTTTCCTGAGCTTTTCCATAAACACTTGGTTTTCTTTATCAGCCTGTGTTTGTTTTGCTTCTTGCATAATTTTTGCTTCGTCTCTACGCTTTATTTCTCTTTCTTTGGCTTCCTATTGAGATGTCTCAATAAAGTTCATCAAATTAAATCCAGTACCTTTTTTTCTTTTTCTTCGCGCTGTCTGCGTACATCATCTAAGCGTTTTTGCATTCTGCAAAAACAAAAACGAGTCAATAACTTTAAAAAAGGTAGCTCCCGAACTTACTTGGCTTTTTTTACTGCTAAATCTGCTCCAGTATCCTCGGCTACAGTACTGTTCTCAGCGCTTTGTCTTAGCGCTTCTGAGGGCTGAGAATTATTGCTTTGGTTTTCCGCAGAAGTTGCTTTTATTTTATCCAGTACTTCTTGCTGTGTGATATTTTCTGTGCCAAAAGCTTTGATTGCTCCTTGTTTAATAAAATATAAAGCCGGAATAGTTTGGACAGGGTCTATAGTTTGTTTTACAATTTAGTAAAAAAAAAAAAAAAAAAAAAAAAAGAGGATAATAGCAGCTGCTAAAAAAAAAAGAACTACAGTATTCATTACAATATTGACTAAAGAATTTGGCATTCTCGGAATTTTTTTCAAATCGTAAAGCAACAGCATGCTTTCTAATACTGTCTACCACTTTTTCATCGTCCAAAACATCTTCCAAGACTTTGCTTTTATCTGAGTCATCTAAAAGTTTCTAAATTAGCTTTTGTTTCTTAGTTTATACAAAGTAATCGCAACCGTGAATGTAAACTATAAAGACGCAGTTTCTTTGATTGACTAATAAAACCGCATCTTGAACAGGGCCTGAAAACCAAGTTCCCTCAGACATTTATGCAAATAAAAGAAAAATGCGTTTAAAAAGACAATCGTCGTAAAAATCAAACGCAACTCCTAAACGCATGTGACGTTAGTATTTGTGATTTTTAATCAACTCAAAAGACTTGAAAACCCCAATTATCTTGCGTTCAAAAGTAATCCTCAACGAGCGTCACCAACATCTTTGCTGTTTGCGCGTAGTTCTGCTTTCAAGGAGACAAAAAAAGACTGGTATTTTGGTAAATCGATACAATTCAAAGCAGCCATTAAGTAAGCCTAAAGCTTTGTGTCACTCGTTTGTTGACGAAGCAAGTTTGGTTTTGAGTAACCTGCACAACCTTTTGAATTCGTTTCAAGCTATTGTGCTACAGTCGAAATATGAGTTTAAATTGTATTCTTTCACTCCGTCAGGCAAGTACTTGAAACTATCAAACTACCACAAAAAAAAAAAACCATGAAAACCGGCCATGTGTTTTTTTTCTTAACCAAGTCAGTTATTACATGCTTATAGAAAAGATATTAAGAAACAAGAAAAGAACCTAGGGAGCTCCTCTTAGTACAGATGCTGTATATTATCCACAAGAGTTATCAGTTTATGCATGTTCATTTTTCTGTTCTATCTTTTGTATACTCAGCTATGGGAGAAGCAACTATAGAAAGAAAAGCAAAAGTTCGAAAGACTCGATAAAAAACCAATATGTTTTAAAGGGCCTAGAATTTTGTAACGAAAATGCAGTAAACAACTGTTTTTTTTTTTTTTTTTTTTTTTTTTTTTTTTCGAATTATTAAAGCCTACAAGAATCACTGCAAACAAATGGTGTGTGGTTCAAAGAGCCTTAAACTAAAAAAAAAAAAAACCCCCCAGCATTACTGACAGTGTACATTCACTGTTTCACTATACTGCAACGCTGACAAACAAAACTATAAGTAAAGAGAAAGCAAACAATGTAAGCTAGCAAGAGTAAAATTGAAAATACACATCATGAAAGCAGTCAATAAAACACGTATGTTGATCCCAAATACTAAAAAAAGTCCCTGGTGTAAATAAGGATTGTCAAACACTTGGACAGAAAACACTATCTGTTGTACAATGTACACTACAAGCAATTTTACCTGTATTTTGTAAATCGATAAGTTTTCATATGGCTTTAGGTGTAAGACTACACATTAATACAGTCAGGTATGTGTACAGATCAATTTTCGCAACAATTGAAACAACCACTTGGTAACAGATAAGGCAGACAGACATTAGATGCAAGATATGCTATATGGTTATCTGTATTTTTTTTTAAATGTAACTGAGCAAGATAAGATCAATAGCAAACAAAAAAGCTATTCACCTTATTACTACTATACAACAATACTTTTGAGTAACGGGCTTTACATTCGCTGTTATTACTCTTCTTTCCATGTCTTTAAGTTGGCTATTTAAGCAAGTGCTCTATGCTCTGATATTTGGGGGTAGAAACCTTAATATAGTAATAATCTAAATTCGTGTTGTGGGCGTGTGTTTTTTTTTGGCTGTCAAGTGTTTTCCAAAAAATAAGTCTCCGTCAAAACGTGGCTTATATTCCACAAGCTCCTTAATTTTTTAAATAACAATATAAACAAGCATGTACATCAAAAACAACAAAACTCGGCTTGTTTTATTTTCGTTCAGCAGAGTAGTGGAAGACTAAGAGAAATCTACAGACGATTCGGATTTTTGCTTTCAAGATGTAAGGAGAAAACTACAAAGAGGGATCACAATCATGCTCTGTGTTTTATCTCACTAGAAAACAAAAGAAAAAAAAAAAAGCGTAGTACGATCTCCGCCTGTGAGTCTGTATAATTTGTATTATAAAAGTGCGTTGTAAAAGTTTTTATCAATTAAAGGTCCTAAAAAAGTTTTTTTTTTTCTTTCTTTTTCCCTCAACTCTTTACCTCATTTTCGCTCCATCCTCTCTCTCTGAATAGATAAAGATGCCTGCTGCACAAAAGAGCGAAATTCAAAACAAGAAGATGACTATCACTGTCTCTCCTAGTGAGGTTGAAACCACCAAGGCTAAGGAAATCCTCACCAAGCTTTCTGGTGCCTCTGATGCTGACCGTGAGTCTATCGCAGAAGAGCTCGCTGCTTTTGTCAAGTCTAACGGTGTCCTCTCTCTTAAGCATGCTGGTATTGTTGATGCTATTGTCAAGGACTCTACCAGCAAGAAGAGTGCCGGTGCTCGTGCTTCTGCTGTTGCCGCCTTCGCTGCTCTTACCAACAACAGCGTTGAAGGTCAAGCCGAACCCTTCATCATCTCTCTTTTGGGTGCTCTCTTGGAATTGCAAGCCGATAAGCAGCCCTCTATCAAGAATGCTGCCGCTGAAGCTGCCAAGAACTTTGTTACCAAGATGAACCCCAACGCTTGTTCTCTTACCGTTCCTTACATCCTCGAAGGTCTCGGTAACTCCTGCAAGTGGCAAACCAAGATGCTCTCTTTGGAGCTCCTTGTTCTTTTGACCAAGACTCATCCCACCGAGTTCTTTGTTGCCATTCCCCAAGTTATCCCTGTTGTCTCTGACTGTATGTGGGATACCAAGGCTGATGTCAAGAAGGCTGCTACTGAAACCATGTCTTCTATCTGTAGCTTGATTGAAAACAAGGATATTGAACGTTTCATTCCCGCCGTTATTGGCTGTATCAACCACCCCGAAAACGTACCCGAAACCATTCACTTGCTCGGTGCTACTACTTTTGTGCAAGAAGTTGATTCTGCCACTCTTTCCATCATGGTTCCTCTCTTGGGCCGTGGTTTGAACGAACGTGCTACTCCTATCAAGCGTAAGTCTGCCTTGATTATCGACAACATGTCCAAGCTTGTCGACGATCCCGATGTTGCTGCTCCCTTCTTGCCCCTTCTTTTGCCTGCTCTTGAACATGTTCAAGACATTGTTGCCGATCCTGAATGTCGTGGTGTTGTTCAAAAAGCCCTTGCCACTCTCCAACGTGTCGGTAACCCCAGTGTCGAACTTTTCACTTTGGATCAAAAGAAGGCCAAGGTCGAAAGCTCTATCAAGGAGCTTTTGCCCACTGATTTGGATGCCACTTTCACCCCTACTGTCACCTTTTTGAACGATGTAGCCCTTGCTCTTTGTGTCGCCAAAAACTTCTTCAAGGATGTCTGGATCAAGGCTTTGGCTCCCTATGCCAAGTCCTTCTACACTGCTGAAGATGCTGAAGCTTTGGCCGTTGCCGCTTTGAACAAGTGTGAGGAAGCTGTGACTCCTAAGGATCCTGAGGAAGAAGACGATGAAGGTGAGGATCTCTGTAACTGTGAGTTCTCTCTTGCCTATGGTGCCAAGATCTTGTTGAACCGTACCGCTCTTCGTCTTAAGCGTGGTCGTCGTTACGGTCTCTGTGGTGCTAACGGTTGTGGTAAATCCACCCTTATGCGTGCCATTGCCAACGAACAAGTCGAAGGTTTTCCCCCTCGTTCTGAACTCAAGACTGTCTATGTCGAACACGATATCGATGGTTCTGAAGCCGATACTCCCTTGGTCGAATTCATCTTGTCTTCTGAAGGTGTTGAAACCAAGGACCCCGAACAAGTCCGCAAGATCTTGCTCGAATACGGTTTCTCTGAAGTCATGGTCACCAGAATGGCCATTGGTGAGCTTTCCGGTGGTTGGAAGATGAAGTTGGCCCTTGCCCGTGCCATGTTGATGAACGCTGATATTCTCTTGTTGGACGAACCTACCAATCACTTGGATGTTGTGAACGTTGCCTGGTTGGAAAACTACCTCTTGGGTTTGAAGACTGTTACTTCCATCATTGTCTCTCACGACTCTGGTTTCTTGGATCACGTCTGTTCCGATATCATTCACTACGAACCCAACTATAAGCTCAAGCGTTATGGTGGTAACTTGTCTGAGTTCGTCAGAAAGGTACCCCGTGCTGCCTCTTACTACTCTTTGGAAGCCTCTCAAATCAAGTTTGCTTTCCCTGAACCTGGATACCTCGAAGGTATCAAGACTAAGGAACGTGCTATCTTGAAGATGAAGAACGTCGACTTCCAATACCCCGGTTCTGACCGTAAGCAATTGATCGATATCTCCATGCAATGTTCTCTTGCCTCTCGTGTTGCCGTCATTGGTCCTAACGGTGCCGGTAAGTCTACCTTGATCAAGTTGTTGACTGGTGAAATCGAATCCGAAATCGGTACCGTCTGGAAGCACCCTAACTTGCGTATTGCCTATGTTGCCCAACACGCTTTCCACCACATCGAACAACACTTGGACAGCACTCCTAACGAGTATATCCAATGGCGTTACGCTACCGGTGAAGATCGTGAAGAACTCGACAAGAACGACCGTATGAACGGTGAAGCCAACAAGAAGGTCATGGAACAAGTATTCATCATCGACGGTGAAAAGCGTGTCATTGAAGAAATCGTTGGTCGTCGTAAGCTCAAGCAATCTTACGAATACGAGTGTGCTTGGGTCGGTCGTTCTTCTGTCGATAACACCTGGATCTCTCGTCAAAAGCTTGAAGACATGGGTTTCGGTAAGAAGATTGCTGAAGTCGATTCTGCTGAAGCTGCCAAGATGGGTCTCAACCGCCCCTTGACTGCTAAGGAAATCGAAAAGCACTTGGCTGAAGTCGGTCTTGACCCCGAATTCGCCTCTCACTCTCACATCCGTGGTCTCTCTGGTGGACAAAAGGTGAAGTTGGTCATTGGTGCTGCTATGTGGAACAAGCCTCATATGTTGGTTCTTGATGAACCTACCAATTACTTGGATCGTGAATCTCTTGGTGCCTTGGCCACTGCCATCAAGGAATATGGTGGAGGTGTTGTCATTGTTACTCACAACCGTGAATTCTCTGAAGCTTTGTGTACTGAAGTCTGGAAGGTCGATGCCGGTCGTTTGGCTGCCTCTGGTCACAACTGGGTCACTGGTAACGCTGGTACTGCTATTAAGGAAACCGAAGCCGAAGACACTGTTGACGCCCAAGGTAACACCGTCAAGGCTGTCGAAAAGAAGAAGAAGTTGACTTCCAAGGAACTCCGTAAGAAGAAGAAGGACAGAATGGAACGCCGTAAGCGTGGTGAAGAAGTCTTCTCTGATGAAGATGATTTATAAACAATCCCCCTCCCCTAGACTGTGTTATATATACTCATTTTTATACAATATATAAGCATTTGCACATAGAAAATAAAGTCATTTATTTTGTTTTAAACAGATCAAAGAAATCTGATATTTTATCAATCGTTCTTTCATCTAACTCGGGTATAAATGGGCTTAGAGTAGCCTCGCTTTCTGAAGCGGTCAGGACTATTGTTCGCTCAATATGGTTCAGGATCTTTCGTATATGAACGTTCGTTTTGAATTTGAGAGACAGGGCCATCTGCGAACGGTAGCTGTCCACATCTAAATAGCTCTTGCACCGTCTCTCAGTGAATTTAAGATGTGCTCTACGCGTTTTCGGCCCCAAGGGCAAAGCAACGGCTTCAGCTGTTTGCAGCTCAACTGGCAAAGACGACTCAATGTCTTTCTTCAGATGATTCACAGACAAGCCTTTTTCACGCATAGCCTCGATCACATAAAGAGAAGCAAATGGCATAAAGGAAGCCAACTGGCGAAGTACCAGTGGCCAAGGTTGCTGTTTGCTCCAGCCAATCTGTTTTCCCAAGTCTTCTACTCTATGCAACCCCTTGACCTGACCGTTACACTCTATCTTGACCTTGTATAGATCAACCCTCATTTGTGTAGCAAACGCTAACTTGAGTGTAGCCTGTTCTCCAACAGCATCTATAAATACCCTTACAGCCACATCTTGCTGCCCTTTGGATGTTGGACACTCAATAATCGGAGCATTCTCTGATAAAGCTATTTTCCACATTGAAAAAAAAAAAAAAAAGTAAACATACAAATCTTACACTTTGCCCCTACCGTCAATGGAGTCTACCAGATCTTTTAGCTGATAATATTCCGCTTCTTCTCTCAATTTGATCAATGTCCTTTCATCAGCTTCAATAGACTCTAGACTGCCAGTTCTCAAGTAGTCAATAATATGTTCGAATAGGCTACCGCTACGGTCTATAAACAGCTCGTCTCCATTCACCACAGTTCTTTTTTTCATCTCTCCGTCCAACAAATTCATAAAATACGGCGAGCATTTTAGCGTGTCATGATATGTGCAGTAAGAGACGCCTCCAATATTTAGCTTAACCACCCTCTCTATAGTCATAATTTGCTAAAAACCAGAAAGAAAGATAAATGTTGATATATGTAAACAAAAGAAACACAAATAAATCCAAAAATAAAAAATAAAAAAAAGTCAAGATTTGCAGGAAAAAATGAAGAATTTTAAATATGGTGGTTTTCAACATCGTCATTATCACGTTACAAAAAAACCCTCGTGCTTTCTAGGCATCAAAGTGACCCCACTCATCCATCAGCCTTTCTACCTCCATCTGATCGTTGTTAGAAGAAGTAGAATGGGATCGACTTCGTGTGCCTACAGAGAGAGTGGATTGAGAACTGGGCTGTGCCAGTCTCTGTCCTTGTGCAAAAAGGTTGTCAAACAACTCTCTGCCCAGACTCTTTTGTCTGTCAACGTTCAGTTTTGTAAAGACAAAACTGTTCTTAAAGCCATGGTCAAGGAGAATCTCAAGAGGTTCGTTCGCTAAAACAACCATACGAAACGAAGGTAAGGAAAGGCGAATTGTGCTGTCCAAAACAACCTTTTCAATATGCCGAATACGCCGATGCAGAGAGTGAGAGTCATAGTCTTGGGTCATAGTCATGTCCGCCAAACCGTAGGCAACTACTACTTGATCAGTAGTTCCTTGTGCAATTTCGGATTGCTCTCGACTATGAACAATGAGGCTGCTGATTGAGTCCCAAGCAATGCTTCCGTCCCGCAGGACACTCAATAGCCAATACAACTCCTTTCCTATCTTTGCCATATCTTTACTAGTCAGTAGACCATCCTTATCTTCGTCGTACAACTTGAAAAGCCAATCTAGGTGCGACATAATATCCTAAACATCAGATTAAGTGTCACCCACCATGAAGAGTACTAGTTTAAAGCTTACCCCATTCAGTATCTCGCTCATACCGCTCACTGCCTTTTGAAAATCAATCCAATCATCAGCTCCAGCAAATTTACGATACAGTCTACTCACAAACTTGTTACACATATCCTTGGCAGCAATAGTGTCAGGGCTTTCGTCTTTTCTTTTGATTTTTCCCCAAACAGTGATATCCGCTAGCATATTCTGAAAAGCCTCTTTGCTCATTTTTGTATCTGACGTGTCACTTGATCTTCTGCTGGAGTAGTAAAGTGCACCAAAGTATTTATCATAGATAATACCAATAGTATCCTTACTAAAACCCCCTGCATCTTGGAGATGACGAATTGCAGTACGCTTAGTAAACGATTCAATGCCTACACCAACTTTAAGTTGGTTTTGTCTTCTCAGTTCAATAATTGTTTCGTCTGTCACCAACGAAAACTCTCTATGCTACAGTTATCTTAATGTTAGTATTGGCAAATAAATAGATCTCTTTCTTTTTCATCTCAACAAAGATATCGACTTACAGCAAGCATCATCAATTCACTGAACCTCTATAAGTATGTCAAGTTTTGTTGTACATCTAATTGAGAACAATTTACTCTTACTTTTGACTTAATTTGTTGATCTGCATCAGGATTGTTGTGATCATTCCCAAAAGAGTGAAAAAACCCTTTTAAGGTGTCCAAGAATCCGCCATCGTCTTTTGAGTCTATCAGTTTTTTCTCGTTAATCTTCAAAACAGCCAGTCTAAGCCAGCTTAATGTTATTTTGTCACTCTTATTTTTAAAAGGTATTGATATAATCATTACCCAATTTGAAATAAGATTCTTGGGCCCTCCATAAACAAAATATCAAGGACTCGCACAGCATACTCTAGTGGTATTGAGTTCACATAAAGACTCAAAAACCAAGGTAAGCAAGCGATTGATAGCTCTACATCTGTTTTTTTGAAATGATCCCATAGAAACGGCATTGTTCTTTCTACTAGCCTCTCGAAAACAATCTGGTCCAATAAAGCTCCATACATGCTTGTACTATAATATCCTGGACACATTCTATCAACAAGAACATGTAACAGCCAGAAGGCCTGCTCTTCTGTTGTGTAGCTAATAAAGTTAATACACTTTTTAAATAAACCCTCCTTACATCAACAACGCAGAAGTGATAATATTCATGGCTTGACAATAACCTAACTCTGGATTTTTCCATGCATAAGTAGTCAAAACCCTCCGTAATCGATCGATTCCTTCCGGAGATTGATACCCTGCATATTCTGGTAAAGACCGGTTGAGGTCTTTTTCAATCTCTTCCGTAGAAGTTGACTTTTGGCCTTGGTATGTTTTTAGTATTTCTTGATATACGCCTTGATTAGCAAATCTCAGATATATCGCCCCCGAAGTAGCTTCCCACATCTCTCCACGAAGCGAATTCGGTAAACCAACACGAACAAGCTTACCAAACGTAGACAGCCTGATCATGGTTAAATTTCTTCCGTTTTCTATAGGGCTTTTTGAGGCTAAAGACATTAAAAAATTGCTTGCTTACCTTGAAAATAAAGTTTCCATAGCTTTATTTTGCCTTTCTCTTTAGTTTTTTTTTGACCTTCTGGATAGCTGAACTGGATACCAAGACCCCCGTCAGGAGCGTCCATATCCGGCTGAAAAAAGTGCTCTGATTTGCATGTAGCCACAAAGGGCTTGACTTTTTTGAAGACGGGCACCTGCTTTAGTAAAAGACTCTTCAGCTGTTCGCAAAACCGCTCACAGTCGTTTTTCTCCGTCTACACAATGAATACACTGTTCAAAAAATGGATCGCTTACATGAAAATTAAATACGTGTTCTATTTTGTGCAGCGTAACAAGAGCTACACCAGATGTATAAGCCCCCGAGTGGATTTTTTCAACGCGTTTGATTGAGTATAAGGGAAAAACGATTTTGCAGACAGGCTGATGTTGCTGTGGCTCAGGTAGTCGCTCCTTGGACTCAAAAGTTATAAACGTTTGAGAAAGATAAAGGCGTCCAAACATGTTAACGTAACCTGGCGGAACCTGCTTCAAAAAAATTGGTTCTCGCTCAGTAGATGCTAATTTTGAATAGGTAGCATCAATTCCTGTAAGCAAAAACTCGTCATCTGGTAATCGAAACCGTATACAGTAGGCCTTGTTCTTTTTCTGAGATGCTAGGTCTTGCTTAAGGGAGTTATTCAGCTGATTATAAGTACTTTGACTTGAAGGCGAATAGCTCATCCCTTTTGCTGCCAGAAAACTAGCATCCGTGGAGGCACCAGGGTTGTTTGTCCTAGAATTTTTGAGCCAGCGTTGCATTGCTTGGCCAGTGAGCTCAATTAACAGGTCATATACTTCGTCTCTTCTGAACATGTTTGAAAAATAATACTAAATTTGTTATGAGGTTTTTTTTTCTTTTTTCGCTTGATAGTTATTGAACCTACCTCCTCTTTGTCCTTTGTAATGATACGCAAACTGTCATCAAAGATGCCCTTTGATCTTTCCTTTTTGAGATCTTCGATATTTTTCAATTCGAGCAACGTCTTTGCTTCTAGTCCCAAGAGAAAAGAATGGAATCCAATATAGTTCTCGCTAACATATATCCAGCCTTGCCTTGCTCGGTGCAAACACGAATAATCTATAGTATTTGTCATTAGCGCTGATACTGCTGGCTTTCAGTGCATTCTATTACAGCTCACAAATCTCTCCGAAGCAGGCACATCAAATATCTGTCTAAAAGTTCTTGAAGCATTCCTGACACTTTCGTCTGAAGAGAGTTCGTCCGTACCAGAATCAATGGCAGTAACTATCATATCTA
Source organism: Sporodiniella umbellata (assembly GCA_025677835.1). Classification (NCBI taxonomy): domain Eukaryota; kingdom Fungi; phylum Mucoromycota; class Mucoromycetes; order Mucorales; family Rhizopodaceae; genus Sporodiniella; species Sporodiniella umbellata. The sequence continues at coordinate 8,979 of JAIXMR010000173.1, read as the reverse complement.
CTTTTTCGCTAACCCAACGCTCTCTATCTATCGGATGTTCAATTGTCTCCAACTCAGGCATCATATTTTTTTCAATCCAAATCCAGGCTGCTCGAATGGCCTGGTCTGTTTCTCCTACAGCAATTTGCAGACCTGTGGCATTCGCTTGCCTTTGAAATAAAATTCGAAATGGTGGTTGTTTAGCATCAAAACTATAAATGAAGAACCATAAGTATTAGTCTTGTAGTATATAAATTCAGTTCCCCTACACATTGGCTATAGTAGTGATGAAGCTCCGAAAAAGAGGGTTTCCTGATGTCGTTGTTTTCTGAAGTAGGAAATTGTCTTTTTGCAAGATGGTTGTCCAGAAAGGTGTCACTGTTAGATCTAAGGATATTGGTAATATAAACACCTTTCATCGTACCAAATGTTATTACTACATTTTAATAAGAGCTGTTTACATTGTGGGGTATATTGCTAAACTCTGCCATCCTCAGCTTTTTGTACTTTATTCTAAATCGTAGAGAACAAAAAGGAAATACACTTCTAATTAAGCTTTTATTTAGCTGTGCAAAAAGAAGAGTCACGTGCTTTTGATTCTCCAAGTAAAAGATTTGTCAGATGAAACAATCGCCCCTTAGGCACTCTTGTAGACTGAGGTAACAGTTGTACAGTAACAACCAAATCTCTGTAAACGCAACTGTTTTTTTTTTATGCTTTATTTTGTTCTTCAATATCACTATTAGTTCAACATTTGTAAATGCAAATCACAACACAAGTCTCTGCTGTCTAGAATCCCAAGTGTCTACAAAAACCAAAGCTAAGCAGGCTAAAACCCCACCTTTTTGCGGTATAGATACTTGTGTCTGTTTGTAAAGGCCTGTACTATGAAGCGTTGTAAATTCCGGCATTTTAAGGCTTTGAGCAGGGCTTGCTTTTCTCTTTATATCATTTTTAGATTACTTTGTGGATACTGATAAAACACTGCTTTTTTTTTTTTTTTTTTTTTTTTTTTTGCAAATACAGCCTTTTTCGAAAAAATTTATAGTTGAAAGTAGAGAAAATAAGGACAAATAGCATTAGGCATATATAGCAGCACTGATAGAAGATTAATTATTGACAAATTTTTAAATCGGATTCCGAGTAAGGGCCTGGACTTCAGCTTAGTTTAAGAGTATACAAACTGCGTACTCAATTGAACGCTATATATCCGCTTTGTACGGCAGAAAGCAGAGTCCTCTTATGCCATTGTCTTTGAATTGAAGCTGCGCTATTTTGGAGTGTTACAATCTTACTAGGGTCTCGAAAAAGAAGGGGTCTTTGATACAAAGATTTATTTTACAAGAATTGCTTGCAAGATATTAGTGTCTGATTTACTGTTAATTGATGCTCGTTTGAAATCTAGTACATAAGGTTTAGTCGTAAACTCAAACAACTGTTCAGAGTAGTTTTACAGCAGCTGGCAGACTTGGCTTTTTCTTAGAGAGCTGCAAACAAAAAAGTCTTAGTTGTCCTTGGCATTTTCTTGTGACCTTTTATTGGTTTTAATTGACTCTACTACAAACGAAAAAGTCAAAGTCTGAACGTCTTGCGTTGAGCAACAGAAAACTAGTTTGCTTTCCAGGAGAAAAAGCGGACACGTGAAAGGTTTTTCTTAAAAAAGCTACCCATTGTGTCTGCCACGTGTCTAGTAAACAGCCATAAAAAAAAGACGTTTTGCAAAATACAGTGCCTCCACCCCAAAGTTCTAAGACAAGAACATTCTGACAGGCTCTCAGGTATCAGATCTACAATCGATTCATATGCACACACGCAAAAAAAAAAAGATAAGCAGAAAGGTACAGCTCTGACCGATCAAGAATAGTTCAGTAACCTCAAAGATGCTTTAAACGACTTTCCCTTTTCACCAAAATTATCAGCTCCTATTGAAGATGAGGGGCTGATATGGCAGACGTCCGTGTTTTAAATAATCCAATAATAAGAAAAAACAGTCTAAAATCTTTATTTTTCCTAAACCTCCAAAAAGAGATAAATGCTCTTATACATTTAGATATCCCATCCAGTCATGGCAGTCTGATATCCTTAACCCTAATCAAATTACTACTTTAATTTTTTATCCAATAGTTTAAATTGAGTTAATATATATATGGATATCTTTATTTTTATTGGTTTGGGGCGTCTGCCTATGTTCACAAAGGTCGTCTTTATAAAAAGTAGGGATCTAGTTTAAAATAAGACGAATGCACTTACGTGGGTCCTTTAAATCATCCTTGAGGTTAATGGGCCATTCTTGATCAGTCAGAACTGTGTATCTCTACTTATCTTTTTTGCTTGTTTGCATTCGACTTGAAAGAAAAAACTTGCTAGAAAAAGATGCACTTTATGCAGACACTAACTCAAACATAGCTACAAAAGATATGTCGCTCACGAATTTTTATAAAGGTTCTTACAGTGCAAACGTTTTCTTTTTCTTTTTTTGAAATTGTGCCCTGCTAAGAAAGACCTGGCGCTTCAGACAGGAGTGGGAAGTATTGTATGCAACCGGGTTTTACAGACCCTCGCTACAATACAATAGCAGCGCTTTGGCTCAGTAGGCGACTGTGAAGAAGATAAGTTTACCTTTGCTTTGATCTTTATAGTGTATGTAATATATATATTAACATAATTATTTAGTAATCAAGAAAATGAATTTTTGGTGGAATAACGACCTTTGTACAGTCGCTAATGATGACCTGGTATAACTGCATATAAGTAGTCAACATAAGTTACAGTTATAGTCAGTCTTGAAATATAATTCGTATAATCTTCATCTGACAACGTTCGCGCTATATTTGCCTCTTCAAATAGTCATGTAATAAATAAAAGCTTATTAAATTCATGAAGCGTATACCGCTTCGCAAAATGAAGGTTCTGAATGTACACCACATCTTAACTTATTTGCCACACTCTCCGAGAAAAGGTGTAGTAAAAACTCATATGGCCAAAAGCGAAATCACAAGTACGAAATTTGAGCCAAGCAAAAGGAAAATTGAAATTCCTCCAAAGAGAATATTGGGCGGGGATCAAAACGAATCTTGCTTTCTGGTTTGTGAACTTTGGGGTGGAGGCATTGCATAGCTTCAACGACCAAAGCGATCATCAATGTGAGCAAAAGCCCGACTAGTGCCATTCATTGATCACTTGTTGTGACGCGCTTCACTTCAGTAAACAATTACTGTCCACCTGGTATTCTTTAGGACCCAATAAAACTCAGCCAATAAGATCGGCTTATGCGAGCTGTGTTGTTTTGCCCAAAATGTTAATTTTGCTTGAGCTAACTCATTTATTGTTTCCTTTTCTTCCTTTTATTTTTTTCTTACTATTTGTTTTTACTTGCCAAAAGAGAAAAATGACCTGGGAATCGTTTTTAACACCACAAGAAAAGAGATTGTATTCTCATTTATTTCAACTTGTCAGTAAATCTCAAGATGGAATCGTTCTAGGTACTGAAGCAGTTCAGTTTTTTGCTACCTCAGGTGTCCCAAACGAAATACTTTCAGAGGTATGATGCTTTCGAAATTGTTTATAGTGCTAAAAAAAAAACAAGATCTGGGAAACTGCAGATAGAGACAAAGTGGGATACCTGCTACCAGAAACTTTTGCAATAGCCTTAAAACTTATTGCATGTGCTCAGCATGGAAAAGAAGCCACAGAGCCTATTCTTGCTACCTGTAGGTAGAGAGACTACAGTTTGTATTCAACTCATTTTTCTTATTTTGATTAGCTGTTCCGCTCCCGCAATTTGACGGTGTAGTAGCACCTAGCCCAATGATCACCAAAAGTGATAGTATACCCATCACAGCGGCTGAACGCGAAAAATATAGCAACATATTCAGAGTACATCAGCCTACTAACGGAGCTATGGATGCAGAGACAGCAAGAAACGTGTTTTTAAAATCGAAACTACCCACAGATACACTCGGTCAAATATGGTAAAAGACAGGGTTAAAGAATAACCAATTGAGCCTTTTTTTAAAAAAAAAACTTTTTGAACGCTTGTAGGGCTTTAGCTGATGTACGACAGTCAGGAACTTTAAGTCAGACTGAATTTGTTATTGCCATGCACTATATTGCCAAGCTAATGGACGGAACTCTGAAATCTTTGCCGGATAAATTACCGTCCGCCGTTTTTCAGTCGGCCTCAGGTACAGCCGCTTCTCCTATGATAGCGCATCCCTCAGCATCCTCTTTAGGGCGACAGCCTACTGTAATGACGCCTCCTCAGAGATCTCAAACAATCGATTCTTTGGGCAATATGGCTTTCGGTCAAAGCGAATGGGATGTAACAGCGCAAGAGAGAAAACAATTCAATACATACTTCGATAAAATCGATTCAGGTCGCCATGGTCACATTCAAGGAAAAGAAGCTGTTGAGTTTTTCAAAAACTCTAGACTACCAGAATCAGAGCTAGCTCATATTTGGGATTTGTCAGACATCCACCAGCGTGGAAGCTTATCCAGAGACGAGTTCGCAGTAGCTATGCATTTGATTCACCAACGATTGCAAGGAGAAACTTTACCACAAAGCTTACCTAAGAGTTTGATACCTCCCAACTCTAAACAAAATGTATTTGCATCTCCTGCAATGGCATTTGCTTCGCCCTCTTTTGCATCTCCCGCCCCTGTATTTTCGTCCCCTGCGCCTGTATTTGCATCGCCTATGGCCAACACAGATTTACTAGGTGATTTCGGCGACGACCAGGTTTCAACCGAGATCAATCAGGTCAACCTTTTGCAGAACCAAATTACGTCCACCACATCTCATACAAACCAAATTCAAGACCAAAAACGAGCCAATGAGAATACTCTTGAGCATCTGACATCTCAAAGACAACAGCTCGAGACTGAGATGACACAAATTAAAATGAAACATGATCAAGCTGTCAAGGAGCTAAACGAACTACAGGAGCAGGTTAGACATGAAGAACAAGCTTGGGATACAGTGCGTGGTGAATACAACGCTGCTCAAGAGGCACTGATAGCCATCCAGCATGAAGCAGCCCAAATCACTCAGACATTGGACAATGGTCGAGCAGAGACGGAGAGCCTAAAACGACGTATAACCGACATTCACTTGGAAACGCGTCAGGCTACAGATACACTCAACCAACTCAGAGGACAATCAAAGCAGCAAGATATGATGCTAGATATTAACCGGAGACAGGTCACAGCTGCTGAACAAGACCGTACCGAGGCAGAAAGACAATTGGAGGAGTACAAAACCACAAATGGCATTCAAGAGGAGCCTTCCTCTGTCATGAATACACCTGCTTTAGATAAGCTCTTTGTATCTCCCAAAGTAGAGTCTGTAACATCTCCCTTTGATGAGTTTAACCACAAACTCGATCAGCCTCAAACATCTGCCAACGATTTTGATGCCATCTTTGGTACCTCAATGGATACACATGTGGATACACCTACATTCGATTCTGCACAATGGCCCACTAGCCCTACAAAATCGATACGCGGCCCCCCGCCACCACCACCTCAAAGCAGACACCACCGTCAAGCTTCCATAAGCTCTGTATCTTCTGGAGCAAGAAAGCAGCGTGCACCTCCTCCCCCTCCCCCAGCAGCTTCAGCTGTGCCGGCTGCCACATCTTCAGTAATGCCTGTAGACCATAAAAAAATCGATGACGATGAGGATTTTGAAGCTGCTTTTTCTGGAAGCCAATTTCCTGAAGCTAAAATTGGTAGCAAAGAAGACGACTTTGCAGATTTTGATGATGCATTTAGTTCATTTGATATCAAAGAAGCTAAACATTCAGCTGAAGCAAAAGACGATTGGGCTACAGCCTTTGAGTCTTTTCAAGCACCAAAAACGGCTACAAAGAGTAAGGAAGAGGATGACTGGGACTCTGTTTTTGGTGGGGGCAGTAACGTTGTTAAGCCATCATCGTCAGGATTTGATGACTCTTTCTCCAGTTTCGCCGACGATTTTGGTAAAAGTAAGCCTGCCTCTGCAGAGCCTAGCAAAAAAGTGACTGCTTCTATTACAGACGATAAAATAGAAAACCTAGTCAAAATGGGGTTTGCTGAACAAGAAGCAAAAGACGCATTAAACAGATACGATCAAGATTTAGAAAAAGCCAGTAACTTCTTGTTAGATCAAGCCAAATAATACCAATTACTTAAAAAAAGTCGAAGAATTTTTTTGTTTTATCGCAAATCAAATAAAAATGTCATATTTTTGAAACATCCTATATAGGCTTCATTGCCCACTTTTCTTGCTTGTAACATGTAACTTACGGTCTTTAGTTTGGCTAATTCTCTAAATACTTCGTCTACAAGACTCTCCTAAACCCCTAATCGTTCGTTTATTTAATTGATTTTATTTCTATTTATTATCGAAAAACATGTTTCTTTTGTAGCACTTGTGTTACAAAAAAAAATTGTACAAAAGTTTTACGTAGTATTATGCCATGACGTGTAATTCTATTGTTTCAAAATGTCAATAATAGCTTTTATTAATTCCTGATCATCAGTAGTACAGTAAAAGTATTACTTTTACTAATGGCTACGGATTTTATAGCGAAAACACACAGCTTCTTTTTTTTTTGGTTCAATCGGTGCAGAATGTAAAGACGAGTACCTTAAACTTTGACCTTATTATATGTCAGTATTCTAACATCACTTAAATATTCGAGTATTTTAAACAAAAAAAACTTTGGATAAAGAGTGAAAATCTTAAAATGTAAGCATTTTGTATTGAAGTGCTACAATTTAGCCCAAAAAAAAAACTATTCCACCAGCTCTAAGAATAAGAGGTCACTTTTAGTATTTGAAGGTTCGAATTTGATTGCGTTGAAACATATGTTGGAATTTTTATAAGAAAAAGTTCTTAATGGCTTTTTTGTTATTAAAATCTAGGTCTCTCGTAAATCGTATAAAGTTAAGGCAAAACTCCTATTTTTTGTAATGAAACCTAAGCCAATACAATTTTGGTGTTATAAAAACAACTCACGTCTTACTGATAGTCAAACAAAAAGAAAGCTTGTTATTTTTATCAGCCAAGAAGGCTCTCTTTGTTATAGTTTCTCTAATTAAAAGGATACTGCCTGTCATGAAAAGATAAACACACACACACACACACATGACGTAATAATAGCTCCTAATGCTATACTAAGAAGTTTCGCCTTTGAAGCACTCAATAAAAGGAAATTGACATTCAAGTCTCAACATTCAACTTTAATCTCCCCGCATCTATACCCCTTATTTATATATATATGTTCTTACTGTGATCTACACACCAATTTTTTATCCAGCGAAGAAAAGGAAACAAGAGAACCGCGTATACATAAATAAGTTATGGAGAAGAGTTTTATACCACTTTCTTTTCGTCCCTCCTATTTTTACGTGTAGATGACGGTGCCATGCCCTATTGTATACGATTCAAATATCAAATTTACACTAGACGGACGCCCGAGTGTGAAGGTAGAGACTTAGCTTAGTGCACAAAATAATTTTAGTTAGGACATACACAAGCTCTTTTCTTCTATGATATTCCAGCTCCCATTATCTACACATAGATATATATTAAGATCCTATTCAAATACATTTACATCGGAAGAAGCAATCAAAGAATTAAGCTGTCTCAATATTTTGGCTTATGAGCAATATTCCAGTATAAAAACAACCTTCAGCATGGCTAAGGAAATGGCTAAAGCTTTACTTCAACAATTTTTATGGACTCGACTAATCGAGAGTACGACAGAACCACAAAACCGAACATATAAAGATAAAGGAATATGGAGAATACGCCCTAAAGGACTATGTGTACTACAGGACTTTTATTTGAGAAATAAGCTTGACATGTCGCAATTAAAAACTCATGTGGAGGCAAATACAGAGCTTATTCATCTAATTCATATGGAAAGAACTTCGAATGATCGCATCAACTATAACCGACACTACATTAGCCATGTATTTACTATATTGATTGGAAGTCTCCCTTTAAACAATCATCCAGACAGGTCCATCGATTTAAACTATGTAAAACTCGATTCTGAAAACTTGAAAAAAATTACTGGCCAACAGCACATTCTCGAAAACCCTAGAACACCCGGCAGGCATTCTATAGACTTTATACATATGTATGGAAAGCCCTCTCCTTATTTTGAAGAGCTTTTCCCCCATATTCTCACACTGCCTAATAATCTCTTGGTAGAGTCTAAAGACGAAAACCATCAGCAAAGCCAGTCTTTAATTCAAAACCTGGTGCCATCGCAACACAAAAAATTCAAAATGCGAGCTATATTCTCTTCTCAATTATGTTGCAATTGGTTAACGAACTATTGTACCATAGCTTCTACTGATGAAGCTGAGGCCTTGATGACTGAATTTATGAACTTAGGCTGGATAACTTTCTTCGATAGAAAAAATGAACATTTGAAGGAAATTCAAAGCTCAAAATCAATCATATTAAAATTAACAAATACGGGTATGAGTACTCTTGTCGAAGTATCACTAGACAGATTTAATCAAAACAGCTATCAAAGTCAAGCTTTTTTTACTCCTGAATATGTTCAGATGTACAATCTGTCTCAAGCCTTAGATGGAAACGATTCCTCTTTGGGATCAAATACAGACCAGTCCTCTATTTCGTCCTATAAGCGGGAGCTTCAAATAGATAGTGTCACACCTCCTCTAGTGTTTTGGGACGAGCCTTGTAAGCTCAAGGAGGTTCTAGAAAATACGCAACAGCTGTCCTTATTTCGCGTTTACTTGGATAGCTACAATATTGAAAAGAACCTCGATTTCTTAATTGACTACTTCGATTTTCGTCGCCGTTGTGACGAAATTGCTCTGCTTTCAAACCAGGAACAGCTATTTAGAGACGCATATATATTGTGGGATAAATATCTTAAACGATGCCAGTTGAAAGTAACAGAGCCTCTAAAGGAAGAACTTACTGAAAATCTACATATGTCATATCAAAATCTCTTGAAACTACTTGCTTGG
>JAIXMR010000172.1:0-26317 GCA_025677835.1 Sporodiniella umbellata | reverse complement strand
CCTCAATAACAAGAGGGTGCTGCTCTGTTTCGTTTTGGGTACAGCGCTGTCTTAGTGCGTCCAAAAGCTGACAATCGGTATTATACATCTTGGCATCTTTAGCATAATTTGTAGAAATGTAATTCAACAAAAAAGGAGCCCAAGCAAGTTTCTCAGGTATCTTTATTGGAATAGACAGAAAATCTACCTCTGTCTTTTTCTGCATTTCTTTACTAAACAAGACTGAGCAAATTGAATACAATGTGAATTTTGAAAAAATAATGAAGAGTAGGAAAAGGAAAAAAAAAAGGGTTGTACAACATGATAATGGACACTGACTAAAAGGGTTTTTTTTTTTTTTTTAGAGTTAATAAGACGGGAAAATTAAAATAGAATGGACGGCTTTTTTTTTGTTCAAGTCTTTTACACAGCTTTTGGTGGTTTTTTTTTTTTGAAGTACTAAAAGAAATTGTAGCGCAGATCCCTCTCAACCCGCTTTTTACCATTTTAGTATATTTTTAGCGCACAGCCTAAATTTTATTGTTTCTAATGTCATGCAGATTTGTAGTGCTCTTGAAAAGAGTGTTTTTTTTTTTAAAAAAAAAACATGTACATGAGCAAGTTTGCTATGATTCTTCTTCTTCTATATAACCATCGGCATTTCTTTTGGGCTTGGGGACGTAATTTTGCCTTATCATTTCTTCGTCCTTGAGCTTACGTAAACGGTCGATTTCTAGTGCACCACCAGTTCTCTTGAGCTTTTTGTTGTCTACAAAGCTGATTAACTCCTTTTCAAATTCATCTACACGGTTGGCTATTTCCCTTTGCCTCATTTTTTCTGCATGCTCCATAGCTCTTAAACGTCTTTCGTGATCAACATCAATTGTCGAGACTTGTTGAAGTACACTGGACATTCCTTCAAATCCTTCTTCAGCCGGGGCAGTACGAAATTCGCGTATGGTAGGTTTATTGTTAATTTGATACGCTCGGATCTTTTCTATTTGCTCAAGTACTTCTGAAAGCGCCTCAAAATCGTCTTTGATATCATCCAATAGAAACTCATTCTCCTTCAAATCCTGCTGTTCCTTCACAATAACCTGTAGCTCGTATTCCCAAGTTCTTTTCCATCTAGGTTTTACTTGTGCAATAAAAGATTTAAAACAGTTGATTTCCTCTAGCAACGTCTCACGTTCCTTTGCACAATAATTCATTTGAGCTTCAGAGGGTCGGCTTTTTCTTTCAGTCAAATCTAAGTTTAACTGATCAATTGTATCTTGCAAATCTTCCAACCGGTTAGTGGTCTTTTCGGATTGATCCAGAAGACTATGTCTTTCTTTTTCCAAACCAATTCGCGCGGCTACAATTTTAGATTCCTTTTCTGGTTTTGATTTTGAAAAGTGCTCGGCTTTTGTTTTCATTTCTAAGACAAGCTGATTCATTTCATTCTTTGTTTCGTGCTCTGTTTGACGTAGAACAGCAATTTCGTGCTTTAGAGTTTCAATTTCTAAGAGCTGCTTATTCAATTGTTCTGTACTAATACTGTTTGAGGTTTGGTTGTCAGGTTGTTTTGTTGTTGTATCTTCTCCAAAACTGTTTTTCCCACAGACATCAATTCGTTGAATCAAAACTTCGTGGGACACTTCAAACTGCTGCTTAATCTGCTCTATTTTGTCTGTAAACACCTGTGCCATATCTTCCATTTTTTTCTGAAAGGACCCAGAAAGCTGCGACACTAAGTTTTTCTGATCGTTTTGTTCGCTCTCTGCAAAGCTCTCTTAGTATCCATATTATATTTCCTTGTGTGTTTAAGCTTACCGTTGGTGTTTAAAGATAGCACAGAGTTGTTTTTGACTTCGCTTGTATCCGTGAGTTCATAAAATATACCAGTACTAGAATCGCGGATATAAATGCTTGGAAAGTCACTTTGATAAGGCGAATAGCTGAATATCTCCACAAAAAGCATACTTAGGGCCGGGATACTCATTTCGCCTTGATAAGTAGTTTTTCTTGTTTGCTTTCCAATTTGAAGAAATAAGGTTAATCCCTGTGTCCTTTTTTCTTCTGTCAGCGTACGAAACAATTGACTTTTTTGTGATTGCGGCGCATATGCAGAGTCTTGCTGCCTGGAAGGTGCTATGTGGTCACCTCTATACATTGATGCACGGCGAACAGATGATCTCCTTGCTAAGTTCTCTTGTTTTTTTAGAGCAGCAAATGCACCGGCTGTATTTAGATCGTTTTCGTCGAAAGAAGTGTGCCTCGCAGAAACTGAAATCAATTGTGGGCTAGTGTTACGTGGTGGGGACGGATTCACTACAGACGGTTGTGGTATAGGAATACCTCTTCTAGTAGCAGAGGTAGATTTTGTAGGTAGAGGTGCTAAAGGCTGGGGTGAGGGTGAATACGATCTTCTAGGTACTATTGTTGCTGATAAATCGTTACCAGGTAGTGAATTTCGTCCGCGTATTTCCTCGTTTGTCATACGAGGCGAGGTAATCGGTGGTAAGGGTGGGGAGCTGCTAGGATACGACATTAGTCGTGAAGAGCTTGTATTATTCCCTCTACTCAGTGCTGCTGCTAGAGGTACTTCGCGATTCCAGTTTTCGCCATTGGATCGAAGCATACTGTGTTTCTCTTTGATTTTGTGTACCATACGGATAACGATCTCCTTGATACGAGCGGAAGACTGCTCTGAATTTTCCTTGGAAGGCTTCTCCATCATAAGCACAGATACTGCATCTCGAAGCTGCCGTGAAGTCCATTGTAAATCCCTAACATTTCAGAATGATCAGTATACATATCCACAAATATGTATGCATATATATGTATATTACGAAGAGGGTATATTAGACTCTTCAAACGCTTGCGACAACAATACAACCTGCCTTTCAAGGGCTTCGTTAATGTTGACAACGTCAGAGTTAGGGGTTTCCGAGTTGGTCCATTGTGTCAATTCTTTAATCAAAGCCATTGTTGTCCGAGTTAACGTAGTTACTGCATTGTCTGATTCTGTTGTCTATTGTGTTGTGAATAAAAATAAATGACTCGATATAGGTAGCGTACCAGCCCAAGATTTATATTACTTGATCTTCTCATTATACAAAATATAGCCAGGTTCAAAAAGAAAAATAACAAGGAAATATACAAGGCTAGACATTATTCCTTTTTTGTACTACTTCCAGATACAAGTACCTTTGATATAGAAAAAACTCAAATCAGCAATTTGAAAAGAAAAACCCAATGATATAACTAGCTTACTTTTTTTTTTAAAAAAAAAAAAGAAACAAAGGTATAACCTTACGCTATACACTCTATGGATCGGTTTTACTAGACAGACTGTCTGTTGCGTTACACTAATTGCAGCAAATTTTGACTTGCTAAAAGTGGAATAAGCACACTTCAAGGAACGAACTAAATTCAGAAATCGACAAACACCGAACTGAGTGAGCCCTTTGTGGAAAACCGCTAAAAATTTTACAAAAATGCTTGATATTCGTAACACCGTGAGAGTATAATAAACCGTTAAAAAACAGGCTTGCCTTAAAAGCGTAAACTGGAAAGCATTTTCGTTATTTATGTAAGTTTTGTACTATAAAATATTACAACCAACGTACAGCCTTTTTAAAAAAAATCTACAAAAAGGTATTTTGTAACTTTTTGACAGCTCGCGTCTACTTTTTATCAATAATGACTTTTAGTAAGTTGCCCTGTTTGGAAGATCTAAATGTATAACGTTTTTTTTTTTCGATTGTTATTTATATCAATATATGTAGTCTTGCTGTAAGAATAAGATAGGAACAGTAAAGCCTATAAACCGATTCATAATATTGTCTTAAAATGATAGATTTAGAAAAGAATCTGATCTAGCATCATAAGTCTACCCTACATAGATATGAAAATCAAAATGGTAAAAAGTTACTTTCAATGAATATTAGGGCATCGCGTGCTTTTCTTGAAGACCACAAAAGTACAGTGTATTGCTCTTGTTTTCCTATAAAAAAAAGTCTCGCCAGTTCAATATAGCGTAGCAGCTGCTTATATGCGTAACAAGTGTTTTTCTTTTGGATTGTTAAGAACATGTATTTTCTCTTAGTAATGGCTTTCGTGTATATAAGATTAATTTTAAACCTTGGTGAAAATAATTGCTAACACTTTGATCATATTGCTTTCTATATAGGTATACAAAAAATGTATTGATATTTGCTTATACACGTTCACGTAATGTTTTCAAAATTTTATTTTTTTTGATGCTAGGCATATTCAAATATCCTCCAGCGCACTCCAAAAAACAAAAAAAAACAAAAAGGTGCAAACAAGAAACTAATCATGCAATGATGATGATACGACAACGCTGTTAATAACTTTTTAAGAATATTAAGGCTCAAGGTACTATAAAAAGTTGAAGCGGTCTAAAATGTATTTTGTTGCATCTACGTAAGTCTACTCTTAGGTATTATAAGTTGCTATAAACTCTACAAACAATCTTGCTTGTAGGCTGATACTGCTTTTTCTATCAGAAAAAACTTCCAAATGCCAAGTCACAGAATACCAATCCATCTTTCCTGTGCTCTTGACGACTTGCTTTTTGCTCCAAACGCTGTTCTTGCTAGGTTTATGAAGCTATTTTTGGATGTTCTAATACATGTATGTACTTTTCAAGGAAGTTGAAAAGTAATGGATATACAGAAAAGATTCAATCAGTTTTTATCGTAGACTCGTGAGGTTACGGTTTTTTTTTTGTGTATTGGGATTATCTACTTTCAGTCGCTACACTTGATATATCTTACAGTTGGAGCTGTATTATCCCAGATAGTAGCAAAAACTTTAAAACATATTATAAAACAACCTAGACCAGACACCAATGTACCTAACAAAAGAAAATCTTATGGAATGCCTTCTTCTCATTCGCAAGCAATGGGATTTTTTTCAGGCTATTTTCACCAACTAGTTCTATTTGTTGCACCTCAAAAACTTTTTGGACTATCGCCTAGTATTTTTGCTCTGCTTCTCGACTTAGCTACTATCAGTGTTGTTTGGTCTCGAGTCTATCTGGGACATCACACAGCAGCACAGGTTCTTTCTGGGGTTTCGTTAGGAGCATTATGCAGTATAGGGTGGTTTCATATCTGGCAAGCCTATTTTGACATGTAGAAAAGTGTAGGTTTATGGATCGTTGTTCTTTGAAGTTGCCTGTAGGGAAGTTAATGCGTTTACCCCTAGTCTATAGAAGCACCCAATAAAGTATTTTTTGTACTACACAAAATCTGTTGAGAGTTTATGCTGTATCTTAATTTTTGGTACTATTAAAAAAATTAGGCGTTTGCGGTAGGGGCACTGATAGCTTTCAGAAGCAAATGTGTCCTTTTTTTTTGGCTAATGTGTTGCCTTGATATGTACACAGACCATCTTGTTTTCATAGATTCCTATTGTTTTTTTTTTTTGTTATTTTGAAAAATGACTGTCAAGAAAATTGAAAATTAAAAAAAAGTCACAGTCTAGCCCGAGTGAAAAAAAAAAAAAAAAACGAACACAGCCTATTTTGGGAGTCTTTTTTTTTTTGCTTTTTTTTTGCTTTGAAAGGATGGTAAGAGAACGATAAAGCACTGAAAAATTTGGCTAAGCTATGGACTAGTATCGACCTACTTATGGCTATAGCCAACCTCCGCAAAGCGAGCAACGTCAGCAACAACACCCTCAAGCATTCCAATATTCTTCAAGTCCATCTTTTAATCAACAACAAACTTTCCCTCCTGGTGCAGCACCTGGACCTCGCAGTAATCTTTCAAACTACAATGATTACTTAGCTCATTCAGCTATTAACAATACTAATAATACCCAAACGCCAAGCAGAGCATTGCCTAATGACAACCAAGGCAGAGGAGAATCACCTCAGGTTGTGAAAAACGATAACGAAAATACCTCTTCATTTCCCAATCGACAGTATAGTTATAATAGTGCCATCAGGCAGTCAACTAATAGCCAGCTAAAATCTTTGCCGTCATCACCTAGTCAGGGCCATCAGCCAGCACATGCGTACCCAAACGCCGAGAGTTTTGGCTCTGTAAGACATATATAATCATATAGCTATATACATCTTGCTCAATTCACCGAATTTGTTCAACTTCATAGCATGAGATTGTTACAGGGTTAACTCAACCAGCTGCAGTTAATAACGGTGGGAATGCAAATTACCATTCTATTGATATTAGTCGAATTGTACACAGTCCAGGTGGAACTGAATTGCCTACCTTGCCACCACTCAATCCTTTAGGTCAATCCTCTTCCCCACATCAAGAAAGAATTAATGGCAATTGGAATCCGAACAACACTCGTTCTGACGAATTAGCTCGGTGAGTTGATAAAAACTGTAGACTATTTTTCCTTTCGAAGTTGACAATAACTAATATGTATTTGAAGACCTACCAACACTACAGCACTGATACCAAACTCGCCTACATCACAACAACCTTCTGATTCATCTATATTAATGCAATACCAAAACGATCGTAATAGATTAGTCACAACTGCATATCCACCGCCACAACCACAACAACCACAACAGAATCCAACGGAGATTTTTGGAGATATAGGATCCTATGGATGTGGCGTTACAGGCTGTTTTATTAGCTTCAATGCTTCAAGTGATTTGTTCCATCATATCAAGAGTGCACATGCTAACTTGGATGCATCGTACAAGCCTTATCGTTGTGCTATGGTTAACTGTACAAAAAGGTATAAAAACATCAATGGTCTTCAGTACCATTTAAGGGAGGCCAAGGGATCTTCAGGTCATGGGTACTCAGAAGGAGATGGTAGCAATGCAAAACCATATCAATGTCAAGTACCAAGTTGCAAAAAGGCATATAGAACGGCTAACGGTTTACGTTACCATCAAATGCACGGACACTATAACCAACAGCAGTCAATGAATAACAGCATGCAATCTCAGCAAGTAGCAATGCAACAAACTGTTGTAAATTCACAACAACAACAACAACAACAACAACAACATCAACGACAACAGCAACGACAACATCAACAGCAGCAGCAGCAGCAGCAACATCAACAACAACAGCAGCAGCAACAACAACAACATCAACAACAACAACAACAGCGACAACAGCAACCAATGCCTCAATTCCGAACACAGAGAGATAGATGGTTGATGAATAACAATGTTTAGAAGCTCTCCTCTTTCAACCCCTTCCCAACTTTTTTATAATTAAATACACTCCACTCACACCTATGTGCCTCATCCCTCTTTTTTTTCCTATGCTTGTACTGATGTACAGTGTGCAGCTTCCAATATTTTAATAACAATGAAGGTTTGGATAATAAATAAGTAGAAAAAGAGATGCTTCAACCTGCAAATATAGATTTAAACAAAAAAAAAAAAAAAATGCACATTCGTGTCATCCATTTATTGTTCTAACAAAGATGCATTGGTTGCTTGTTTGAAGATTTTTTGTAGATTCTATTAGAATCTTTTATTATATAAAGAGAGGTATACGAGATATACAGTTGTAAAGGCATATATATATACATATGTATATGTATTACACGTATGGTAAAAGGCTCTATGTTTTGTTGGAATTTCCTTTATTTTCTTCTCTCATCCAAGCTTCCTCTGGGACTTCCTCTTGGACTAGCTATTCTACTTCCAGACTGCGTCCATAAAGTGGTAGGTCCGTTTTCCGTCAGATCATGAGATGGATCATCTTCATCTGGTTGCTCATGAATGGCAAGGGCCATGCGCGATCTGGAACGCATCATCTCTAAAGGCGAAGGAGAACGGTCCACAAGACCTGGAAGGTTAGGCGTACTTCCTGTCCGGGAAGCCAAATTGGAACTACTGTTATTTCTGTTTGCAAGTCCCAACGAAGAAGCAGTTCTGAAAGGCGATGCTTCACCAAGCCCTTTTTCAGGAAAGAGCGTGTTATAACTGTCACCACTGTAGCGCTTCTTGCTCCAGTATTGTTTTGATATAACACTGGGGGTTTTAAACGACTGTCCTAGGAGTCTATCTCCGTTTGGTATGTTTATAGTGACTACATCAGAGTGTTGTGGGTCTTCTAGTGAACCAAGCTCTACATTATTTGTGTTTACAGCGGTATATGAACCAAAACGCCATTGACCAATTGTATACAAAGCTCTGGACATTACGGTACGGATTGTAGATAAGAGAGACGCAGACCGATGTGAAGTAGAAGGATCAATACCAAGTATGCCACCTGTTGAGTTCATGTTGAACTTTCGCTTTCTGAACCTCAAAAGAAGCAGGATAAGAAAACCAAGAAGTATGAAAGAAAAAACGCCTATTAAAGCTGTAGACTTTGCTTCTACTTTTGAAAACCGACCGTTTTCTGAATCTATATAATGATCACTTATACCGTCAGCGATTTCATGGATCCCCTCATCGTCTGTGTTATGCCCCAAAAAACCGTCATTGTGAGCTTCTAATGGAATCTGGTTCGCAACATACAACAACATAGCACCTAGAGTCCAGGAAACCTGTATGTCATTGATAGTGTCAATACTCTGAAATACAGGGCGCCAGTTTTTTGAATCCACACTTTCAATCACTTGTTCGAGTAGATCTGTGTCCTCTGTCAAATTATGACCGCTTGGGTTTTTTAAACGAGGAATCCGAATGCCTTCATGTAGGATGTTCACAATCCAAGCTGACTTGAAGCATTGTAGCTGATAACGATGTAGCTCTGCAGTATCTAGGTCTTTGTGATCTAGCGCTATCGACGACCAGTCTTTGCTGCAGTAGTTATTAGCCTTTTCTTCATACTCAGTAAAGTCATAAACACCACCTAATCCCAGGACATCGTGGGATGAATACCAGTATTCTGAAATACCAACAAACTTGTTTACAGACCAATCAATATTAGGGGTGTGAACGCCGTTGAACAAACAAGGTTTGGTTGGACAGGCAGCGTTTTTATTGAGCAGAGGATCAGTCAAACGAATGCATTCTTCAAAGTTGCCAGTACCATGCAGTGACAATGGCACACTTGTAGAAACATCAGTGGTGTTAAGATTCAGCGGAAGGCAAGGATCGTCTAGCTGCAGCTGGTGGTGCTCGTTCAATGTATGATTGTTTTCTACAAACATATCCTCTATACGTTTTTCTAGGTATCTTCTCCTAGCCTCATTGCTGCCATAGCCAAGAAAAGTGGTTACAAAAACATCATATTCTACAGATCTTCCATCCAACGTTCGGAGTTGTACTTTTGTCAAGTCGTTTTGATGCTCTTCTTTTTGGTGATGCTCTGGCTCAAATGCAATTTGAGCAGAAGCGCCTCCCATGTCCAAAAATCCAAAAGTATGATGCTGCTCTAAAGAATCTTGATCTACATGGGTTTTGATACTACCATCAAAGCCTCCCATCAAATAGTTAATGGCAACCCAGCCGTATACCCCTTCCAGTTCACCAGATATAATCTTGACGTGCTCTTCACAATTACTCATAAAAAACTGAGAGTGACTCTTGATATGGCGGCAAGTTGATCGTAATAGTTCGTTTTGTTGTTCTTCTGGCAAGAGGCGCATACCTGCAGTGGCCATGAGAAAAATAGGTGTGGAGCCATGGCTATTTTCAGGCACAACTTCTTTGGCAAAATTCAATAGCACATCCAAGTGTTCTCCTACTTCAGAAGGCTTCGATCCAAAGGTTGAAATACCTATCAAAAGCTCAGCCTATCTGGGGGTTTTTTTTTAAAAAAAAAAAAGGGCATTCGTCCTCTACCTGGTTCTTCTCTGCTGGTCCATTTGAGGCCATTATAATCTGCTCTTTCGACTGTAGATATTTTGTTTTTTAATTCATCTGCTGTGAAAGCTTTTTTTGCATATTCGTGATCTTTCCAAGAGTAAACGTAGACTCTTGAGCCAGATGAACCAGCATCGATAATAACACCGTATTTTCTATTCTTGCTCCAATCTTCAAGTGGCGGACGTCTGACATTGAGGGACATTTTATCAAAAAAGAAGACTTCTCATGCTTAAGTAAAAAAAAAAGCTCATTAAGACAAGATTTTGTTTTTACTGTTTTACCTTTTGTTATTTAGGTCTTACAGAAGCAGAAACTTGATGAAAAGAAATGAAAGTAGATGAGTACTAAACCTCTTTTATTGTTTTTTTAGAGCTCAGCCTGTGGCTAAAGTAAAGGAACTCAATTTATCCTTCTATAAAAAGAGACACTATAACCAGAATGTTTTATTAAAACACCATCAAGCAAGTTCGTTTCAGAAAGGCTTTGATTAGAATTTTAACTTGGCTGTATGTATCATTGTTCTCAATGTGTCCGTTCTGAAAAAAAAAAAAAAAAAAAAAAAAAAGTTACAAAATTGGGCTTGACGGGATAATAAAAAAGGGAAGATGAGTATCGTCTTTTCGTTGCCAAACAAGAATTACGGTACGAAAAACTCGTATTTGCTACACAAAACAAAGTATTTAAATGTGTTCTTATTTGTTTGTATGAAGGCAGAGTTAATTTACGCTCTCATCTCCTTAAAAACAAAAGTGTATAACCTGTCGTTTCTTGAATATACAAAAACAAAAGACCGTTTTTATTTCAGTTACACATATACATACATATATACATATATTGCGTACAAAAAAACAAAACAAAACATGATGCACTGGCTTGCTATTTTATTTGAAAACGCTCGTATCTAACAAAAACTCAAGAAGCTACGCGATAATAAAAGACTATGGATATGGCCAACGTGCAGCATCCCTACCTTTAAACTTGAATCTTTTCAAAGCTGATGGTTTTTCTATTCTGTATACGACGCCCATTACTTCATTTTGCACACTTTAGGAGAAATCCCGTTTTGGAAATTTGCCTTCAAGTTCTTTTATACTTCTTTTTTGATGAAAAGAGCAACAATGTAGAGCTCTGCAGACAAAGTTTTTCGTAACTGTTCGATCAAACTAATTGCATGACTACAAAAAAAAAAAAAAAATCCAAAACGCACTGTTTTTGATACAGTCTACCCAAATATCTTTTTTAGACATTTCGCTAGCTGAATAGTTGCATCTTGATGACAATCGAATAACAAAAAACGCTTATTTAAAACGGCAAGAACAAATTAAATTGAAACATTTCGTAGTTTGCTTGTATGAAACATAATTTCTGTGAATATGACCATTGTATTACTATAGATACCAAAACCAATGTTCAATCAACAGAGAAAGCTTCAGTTTTTTATTTAGAGCGGTAACAATTTGAAGAGAATACTTTATTGAAAGTAAGCAGGCGTTATATTGTGATGTAGTTATACGTTGAAACGGTTATTTACATATTCAAATTGACGAAGGAGAATATTCCGAGTTTCTAACTTGAGTGTAAGCAGTAACAATAGGAACCTTTTGAACTACTGGAACTGAGTTATATACCTAATGGACACCCTCTTTTAAATACCGGCTACAAAAAAAAAAAAAAAAAAAAAAGAGACTTGTTCTTCGTATAGCAAAGCTAGGAGCAGGATTCTTTGAGATTGTGAGGTAGCGCATGTAGTATTGCTTACCTATACTGACAGTTATATCAACATTGAAAATAAATGCAAAAGTAAAACCTCAAAACGTTTACTATGTACATCTATATCTAAAAGTCAGGATTTTAAAATACATGGGACGATAAAAGATCATAATGAATTGCGTTTTGGTTTCTTTGATTACGTCGTTTATTTTCTACCTTATTATGTTTGTGTGGGGCTAGTAAAAGACGATGTGTTATTCTGCTTTTTCTTTTTAAACGGTCATAAACCTCCAAAGCTTGGTTATTACTTTCCCTTGAAAATGAATTCGTTTTTTTTTTTTTTTTAAAAAAAAAAAAAGAGTCGTTTTGATTACTAATGCTCCAAACAGGAAACAAAGAGCTCAGGTGTAGACATCAACAAGAGTGTGTTGATAGTCAAGAGATCTTATCTCTTGACTAAAAGCCGGAAAAAAAGCCCCCCAAAAAAGACAGAAAGTATGAAGGTTATTGAATTTTTTTTTAATATGACTGAATGAAAAGCGCACGCGGCCAGTTAACCTAGGTAGATTTAACACTGATTAGTGGGAGACCTAAAAGAGACTTTTCTAAAACTTACAAGCGCATCCATTGGCCGAATTGTCTGAATTGTTCAAATCAACGCCACGAGAATCCAAACCGTTTCTATTTCTGCGGTTGTCTGCAAGCTGGTCCAAAGGCATACGTTTGGCAATAGCTAAAAACAGCTCATGTACATTTTCGGCTGTTTTTGCAGAGGTCTCAAAAAACAATAAACCAGACTCCTCTGCGTATTCTTCGGCAGTCTAGTTTACTGTAAGTAAGTTATGGATAGTATACTGTTTACCTTTGTTTCAATAGCTCTTCTTCCTCCTAAATCCGATTTGTTGCCCGCTAATGCAATCACGATATTAGGGTCCGCTTGACGCTGTAATTCATTCACCCAAGCCTTGGCTTTATCCAAAGACGACTACAACTAATGAGATGAATTTTTTACCAAAAACAAAAAACAAAAAACAAAAAAAAAACAAAGGAGAGGGTTTGTACTTTACTGCCTGTGTAATATCGTAGACAACTACAGCACAATTTGCGTTTCTGTAGTACATTGGTGCTAAACTCTAAATATATAATTAAAACATGTTTTTTTTTCTTTTGCTATCTAAAGTGCCTACTTTGTATCTTTCTTGTCCTGCTGTGTCCCTAGAATTATTGGAGTAAGTAAATAAGCAAATAAACTTTAGTGTTGTTGCACTTTTCAGCTATACCAAATTTCAAATTTTACTGTTGTATGGTCATCCAGTGAAATGGTCTGTGCCAAAAAAGCAGCTATAAAACAATAAGCATTTCAGTTTTATCTTTTCTTGTCCATTCTACCTCCAATGGTGCTCTCTCTGTATTCATCAAAATGGTCTTTTACAAAACGCATGACCAAGCTATTTTTAAAAAACACAAGTACATGTAAATGTTGAGGTCTTGTTTTTGAAGAATCTTTATAAACTTTCATCTTGTAAAATACCTTGACTTTCCAACAGCTGATTCACCTATGTTGAAAAACCTTTTAGAATTCTGCTTTCAAAACTTAAAAAGCTACCTAAAAGCACAAGTTTGAATTGGTACGTTTTTCCTTGTGTGTTTGCCATTTGTATTTTATGAAATAAATAAATAAATAATAATAATAATAAAAAAGTTCGAATACAAATCTAAAGGGCGATTTTCTCAAAAGGCGGCCAATAAAAAAAAAAAAAAAAAAAAAAAACAGCTTCTGATTTATCAAAAAGGCGTTTGATACTTTATAGTTTCTGTTATGTATTCGTTCTCTCTCTCTCTCTCCTTTTTTTTTTTTTTTTTTTTTTTTTGGTACTTTGGAAAGAGCCTTAGAAAGTCTAGATGAACAGTATTGGCGGCTTTAGTAATTTATTTAGCTGGGTTTCTAAAGCTACTATGCTTAAATTTTACTTTCAACGATTGTTCAGCATCGTGGCTCTTTGAGAGACAGTAGGAAAGACCATGCGACCGATCTTTATTATTTTAGCGCTCAAAATCACAAGTATTCCCTACAAGATAAGGACGGCATGAAAAACAACCTATTCTTTTCTCAACTTTGTAAACACTTTACGTCAGCTGAGCCTTGGGAAAGAAGTCTAAAGTTAAATTGATAACACTCCTATCACTCTAGACTTTTAGATAGGGGTAAGGTTTTTGAAATGGGGAGGGTTTTTTTTTGTTAGGCCTTTTGTTTTGTTGTTGTTGTACTTCTACTTTTATATCTGTAATCCTATTTAAATAAGAAGAGAATTAGAAAAGAAAAGTTGCTATGACAACCTAAAAAAAAAAAAAAAAAAAAAAAAAAACGAGATGATCAGATCAAGTCCACACCCAATGAAATGCTTCTTTTCTTTTGAATTTCAAATGCCAAATTTTATTTGTTTAAGCGAATCTAAGATGTATTCAAGACAATAAGACTTTAAGGGGGGGGTGAAGAAATGAAGGTTATACGAAAATGAGACTTTATTTTTCTCTATTTAGAAAAAGTACTGGGGAGGAGGACACTCATCTTGGTATGCTGGTAACTGTTCTTGATGACCAGGAACATATAAAAACCTTGGCTTAGTCAATATAGTGGCGTTTGATGGAACCGAGGAACATGAGATGACGTTTGAAGGCACTTGTAATCCGGGAGAGAGGGTTCCTAATTGAATGTCGGTAGAGAATAAAGTACGTTTTTGAAAAAGTAGCCCACACCTTACTCTGGCAGTGATGAGCAAGGTGTATGTTATTTGGGTATATTTTGAATGTTCCAGTAGAGAGGTAGTGACTCCCAAGACGCTAAAGTTCCTTTGGATCGCAGGGGTGTTGAAAGGACTTTTTTCGGTTGGAATGGGTATCTGTATAAAATAGTTTTTAGGATTGTCAAGCTTCATGGTGGATTGTTCAACATGAGTTAAGGTCATCGAATCTGCCTGTTGATAGTCTTGACAGGAAACATTGATTTGCCTTTTGAGAGAGGCCTCTAGATGACTGATATAGCTATGGCCGCCGGAAAAAAACAGTTCGATATCAATCAGGCCGCCTTGGCTATCGAGAAGGTTATAGCTGGTACCTTTCGGCAAGGTCATTACGACTTTTGTATTTGATACGGTTATTTCCTTTTGGTATACAGGCGGGATTTTGAGAGGCGTGGTGATGATCAAAGGTTGATATCGAATATCTATAGGCACTGTCTGAAAAGGTCGAATCCCAGGCCGCTCTAAGGAAGCCACGACCTCAAACTCACATGAGGCTAGATGGTTTCGGAAAGTAGGTGGGTAATTCACCAAGGGAAGCTCACAGAGAAAAAAGAACTGATGCTTCCCAGGACTAATGACTGGCCACCGTTCTGTACTGGTATTTGGCGATCCCCATAGCACGGTTTTGACTGAAAATAAACGAACACG
Source organism: Sporodiniella umbellata (assembly GCA_025677835.1). Taxonomy (NCBI): domain Eukaryota; kingdom Fungi; phylum Mucoromycota; class Mucoromycetes; order Mucorales; family Rhizopodaceae; genus Sporodiniella; species Sporodiniella umbellata. The sequence goes on along the minus strand of JAIXMR010000172.1, from coordinate 11,401 downwards.
GACCTTGCGATTGCTGTTTTCATAAATGTGCTCTAAGCAAGGAGGAGTGAATCATTCATCTTGTTTAAAGTGGAGTTGAAATTTTTATTTTACCCGTTGCTTTAAACAAGAGTTTGAGGTATTGAGCTGCTAGTGGGAATTCTACGTTTAGTTGAACATAACCTGAAAAGGTGGAGCCAGGATGACATGTTTTCTTGACACAGTCCCCATCAATGTTTGTAATATGAGTTGAGAAATGAGCTGGGGGCTTTTTGTATTTTCTGTCTGTACTGTCAACAAAGGTAGGGTCCTCAGGTTGTCTTGTTAAGGCTAAATAAGATGCTCCTTCATAACCATGCATCTCGTACGCTCTTTCTAATGGAAACGTCCCATACTCAATTTCGGTAAACATGACATTCGTATTTCTTAAGGTTATTACTCAAAAAAAAAAAAAAGAAAAAAAAAAAGATAGATTTTGCTGTTCAACCGATGTTATTAAAAAGACAATTAAAATGCAGTTTCCAATCTGTATTTGAAATAAAACAATCTTTGAAATTTAGAAGTTTATAGTAAGATGCTCAGTTGGAGTGTGTACATGTACCACTCTATAACATTTTACATCTAATCAGCTGGAACTCTGCTGCTGTTGCTTTTTTTTTTTTTTTTTTTTTTGTAGAGAATCTGTAAATGAAAACAGGTTAGAAAATAGCTGCAGCCAAATGCACTCAATTTAAGGCTACAAGTCAGAAAAAAATTATTGTTTAAATCTTCAATAATATATTTAGCCGGTGCCTTTTTTTTTTTTTTTTAAAAAAAAGTGTTACTATACAATTGAATAATCTATCCTGCAGGGTAAGTCTGATTTTCTTTCGTATAGAGTAGCATTCTTTATCTTACTAGGCTCTGTATGGTGATTACTTTCGATGGCAATTGAGGATTTGATTTGGCAAACGTTTATTTTTGCCTTGAAATACATTGGCTTTAAAGTATCTGTGTCTTTTGAACATGGTAAAAAAAATTCTGCAGCTTGGTTATTCTCAAGTAGTATTTCAAAGAAAAAAAAAATACGTGTATGTCTTGGAAAACTCTTATAAAACTGATTCTTTTGGCAATAACTTGATCACTACTGCATATGGCATAACACAATGCAGTTTGGTACTATTTTTGAATTCCCAAGTCTCGTTTACCTACAGAGAGTGACTTTATTTCGAAAGCTATCCTTATTAAAATCGGATTTTAGATATCGACCTTTTGAGAGATGCTCAGACCAGACTATTGTTATAGCCACTGATTGAACTCTATTCAAATAATAAGCAACTTCTTCATGCATCTGAAGATAGTCAAAAAAAAAAAGGGGTGTCATGAGGGTATAGTTTTGTGCTTACTAGTATTTATGCAGAATGAAAAAGTAATCTGGACGGCTGTTTCATGCAGTCTATACTCCAATTTCGGTCGCTACTAACAAAGATGACTTCTTTTTTCTGTGAATGGCTTTTCGATTTTGAAAAAATGGCTTTTGCTACAGTCAGAAAAAACATATTTTTTTTTTCGTAAACTAAGACCGGGTATATCTTGTATCATTCCAATGCATGGTTGATGTTTAGAAAACGATCGTTTCATAGATGTTTATTGATTTTGCTTGAAAAACAAGCTTCAATGAAATAAATATGGGTGATACTCTCTTACCTTCAGATTGTAGGGGATATTCTGTTACTATCAAGAGCTAATTAAAAAAAAACAATGCAATTTAAGTAAAACAATGAAAATTCAATGCGTAAATCGTTTGATGCGTAAAATGACCCCTGGAGTGTCAATTGATCTACAAAAAAAGGTTGTCTACGACTGAAGTCAGACATCATTTCCGGAGTTTGAATGATATACAAGAGAACCTCTTTCAACGTAAGCTTTGTATTTGAAAACAACTGGATTTTCTCTTTTCTTGAACCGCTCGGTATTGTTCATCTGAACGTTGTAACCAAAAAAAAAAAAAAAATGTATTCATTTGAAAGTAAGCAACCTTTTGTTTTGTGCAACTTTAGTTCATTGCTAGGTGTACAATGGTGAATGATCGTCTCACACACGAGATTGAGGGGGGGGGAAACATGACAGCGGCTTTTCATTTTTAATACATACGCAAGTTGATAAAGCATAAATACGCGATGATAGCCAATACACATTATCAAACCAAATGACGGCTCTTTTTTTTTTTTCAGGGGAGCTTGGATTAAAAGAAGAAGAAAAAAAACACGGCCAAGTTCTTTCAGTTTAAACAACTCGGTTTTTGAGAATTTCAAGAGTGACAAGGAATTATTTTAAGTGGGGGCTATTTTCCTAAAAAGGATAATTGTGTGGATGTAAGAATCGATTTTCCTTTAAGAGAACGCTTTAAAAAACAATAATAACAATTAATCCGGAGATTAAGAACGGTTCGAGTGTTGTAAAGAAAAAAAAAGAACAATCAACAGAAAAAAAAAAAACTCAAACACGGCCAGACCCAATATTTCATTATGATTTAAGAAACAGAAAATCAAGTTTGGCTGCGTCATAAGAAAACCGGTTTATTTTTGTAGTGGCGCGACTGACCCAGAAGAGAGAAGGTGAGGAACAAAAGCTATAGAAAGAGAGGGTGAGGTATACATGTGTATGTAAAGAGAGAGAGAGAGTGAGAGGTAAGGAAAAGAAGGGTTCTACAGAGATGCTTTGGCCTAAAGAGGTTTCCTTTGGACGGATAGTGAAAAAGGGTGGAAGAAATCATCCCATATTCTTGCGCTATGGCTGGTTACACATCGATCAATCGAAAGCGCATCTATGAATCGCTGACAGGTTCACCTTTTTTTCATTTCGGAGGGTTTATAAATATACAAGAAAAAAAAAAAAAATAGAAACAGATAGGAAGATAGCTATAGCTATATTTTATAGGCTGTGGACAGGCCAATCTTCATTGTGTAGGCTTCTAGAAAAAGAAAGAAAGGCAAGATGTGTTGAATTTAAAGTTAAGCGTGGGTGTAACGGCCAGTGTAGAGTTAACGTTGTAGTTTCTGACCTATTACGTCGGTTTAGAAAACAGAATAGCTGAAACAATCAATGACAAATGGCAATTACGTTTGATACGTTCTGGCCTTAAAAGTAAAACCAAAGAAGGCTGTAGTCCAACGACCTTTCTTTTTTTGTTTCTCCGAATCCTCAGCCAGGGATGTCCTTGCCACGTGTGTTCAAGTTCAGTTCGATTTCAAACTCACGGTAACGAAAAGCGTGCTAAATTGTGTCAGAGTAGAAACGATGACATAGAGCTTTGCTACTCGGAATTAAACTGAGGGAGCAGCCCATTTTCAGGGTGGGAGAAATACCGCTGCTCCATTTCAACCGGAACATCAAAGCTTACAGAACAACAACCCCCACAATGGCGCTTGTCTCGTTTTTTTTCTTTTTTCAGAGAAAAACATGTTGCCAAGATACACAGAGACGTTACACATCGTTGGGAGCACTTTATAAGAACCAAAAGGACCGTTTCTTTCTTTCTTTCTACCTTTTTGACGGCAGCTCAACATAAAATCGCATAGGTAAAGTGTATGTGGGAGTGAGTGAAAGAGAAGAAGAAGAAGAAAAAAAGTAGAATTTTTCGTGCCATTCCATCGTCAGTTCAATCGGAGTCGTGGTTGCTCAATAAATTATAGGTTTTTATTCTTTTTCTTTCTTGCTTCTTTTTCACATAAAAAAAAAAAAAAAAAAAAAAAAAAGGGATACAGAAATTGAATTCTACTTTCTTTCCATTATTAAATCACTCAAAGTTTTTTCTTTTTTTTTTTTTTTTTTTTTTTTTTTTTGTTTTACTATGAGTTGTGTGAATAAAGTAGATTTGGAAGCGCTTTCAGAAATAAACGGATATACCTTTGACACCACCGTCTTATTTGAAGAGCTCGATAACGTAGTCATTGCTTATGGCATAAGGTAGACCGTCTTTCGTTGTTTATCTTTTAATAACCCATAAAAGAAACCGGGACAAGAAAACAGTAGTAGCAAAATCATCACATCAGCCACTACGCCTAGAGAAGGAGTATCATATCGTACAGCGATTGTTTGGGGAGGATTCGGCAAAGAAAATGCTATGTCAACCCCTGGAGAAGCTGCCCATCTCGGAAGGGTTTATCATGTTCATTTACGAGGCTTACGGTCAGAACCTGCTGGACGATTATCAGACCCAACGTATGCCTTTATGCACCCTTCTAGAATTTGCGATTCAATGTTGCGATTGCCTGGAAATGATTCATAAACACCAAAGTGAGTTTTGACCCAGAAATATATATATATATATATACATCATTCTTGTATTGAATACTGACCTTTGCCACTCAAAAAAGTCGTTCATGGAGAAATCAAATTAAGCTCGTTTTTATGGCTAAAAGATCAACCCGTCAAAATACACAATTTTGGTTTAGGCGCAAGAGGGTTAGATATCAGCTTGGCTTCGGGAGGCTGGAAAAAGACAATTCACAGAAATGATAGAGACAGCCTACAACAGATGTTGATTCATATCTCACCTGAACAGACTGGAAGAACCTCATTTCAACCAGATCATCGTACTGATCTCTACAGCCTGGGTATCAGCCTCTTTATTCTTCTTACCCAAACACTCCCTTTCATTCACTCCAGTCCAATGGAAACAGTCCACAACGTACTCAACAAAAAACTACCTTTGGCTCATGAGCTTGTCTCTAATATACCTCCTATCATTTCAGCCATTATCGAAAAGTTAACTAGCAAGGTATCTATTCCCTCTTTTTTTTATTTTTTATTTTGAAAGTGATTAAACAACAAGATAGTCTCCCGACGAAAGATATACAAGTGCTCATGGACTAAGACATGACTTCAAACGATGTCTCGATCAACTGGAAAAACGTCAAAAGCTTTCTGTAAGCCAAAGATAATATCCTCCTCCATCTGTTAATAGAGAAAGGTCAGTCTTTTGATCTAGGCACACACGACATTGCCAGCATATTCACGTTACCCAACAAGCCTTCGTTTGGACATACCACCGAGCTGAGCTTGGTGAATTCGATTGTGCGTCGAGCAGCCTACATGTACACAACTCAGCCTAAACAGCGACCGTGCTACCGCGCCACGATGCTACCAGATGTCGAAGGCCCTACATTTAAGCGGGTCCACAACAAGAAGGGAAAGCGTGCAGGTCAACCGACCGAGGTGGTAGCCATGCACGGTCAAGCGGGTGTCGGCAAATCAACGCTGGTCAGAAACGCCCGGACATTCGCTCAGGAGTATGGCTACACAGCGCTCTCCAAATTCGATAAAAAACAACCGACGCCCTATGGCTGTATCCTGCGCTGTCTTTCCACGTTGCTCAGAAATATCCTAGAAGAAGACCCTGCAGAAATACACCGCTTCCTGGGCTTACTCAAACATCAGTTGGGCACCGACCATCTATCCCAATTACCGACTTTACTGGTGGACAACGTACCCGAACTTTTCTCGTTCATGCAACGTCATCACAGCCCTTTGCTCGATCATACCGAAGTCGGCGAGGAGATCAAAACTCGATTCCATACGGCCTTGATTGAAATCTTTCAGGCCGTCGTTCGATTCAAATTTGTAACCATGGTAACGTGGAAAGTCTCTCTCATTCAAAAGAAAACGTACTGACGTCATTTTTAAAGTTTCTGGAAGATTTGCATGAAGCAGGTACAAAAAAAAAAAAAAAAAAAAAAAAAACCTTATTTTTGTATCACCTTGGGTAACACAACCATCTCACCCTGGATAGATCAAGCCTCTTTAGAACTCCTGAGCTCTCTGATCTCTGCCAAACTTGATCTTCTTATCGTCTTTACCTATCGTGAAAATGAAATGTCGGAGAGGCATTCAAGTTTGCTATCCAACCACGATGCCGTCGTTTCTTTTGTTAATATCAAAAACCTAAACTCGATGGCTCTGATGGAGCTAGTTCAGGCCACAATGCATCGTCAAGAGGAAATTGACTCCACATTGCTCGTACCACTCGTTGACTTTATTCATAAAAAAACTGACGGCAACCCGTTCTATGTCTGTCAGTTACTGGCTACCCTCAAAAGAAAGGACCTGATCTTCTTCACTTGGGAAAAAAGACGCTGGGAATACAACATCCAAGAGATCGAAAAGGGACTGGAGACCAGCGACGGTCTGAGTATCGAGTTTTTGGTACGTCAAATGATGGAATTGCCGCCGGACGGTAGAAAGTTTCTGAAATGGGCTTCGTTTATCGGCAATAGCTTTCACTATGAAACCGTAAAGCATTTGATGCTAAACGACGATATCTTGGATAGAGAAGATCTCGAGCAAGAGCCATTGGACGCCATCAACGGCCTTCAGTCTGCCCTTCAACAGGGCTTCATACGCCCCACACGTAACGATCGCTTTCGCTTTGGCCATGATTGCTATGTGCAGGTGGCTAACATGCTTGCACCGCTTGAACATAGAGAGCTATACCATCTGCGTATTGCTACTTACTTTATGAATAAGCCTCATGTAGATACCTTCTGGCTCGCGGATCATCTCAGAGAAGCGCTCGGTCTACTCAAAACACACTCACCCAAAGCCCCCTATCGATCCAAACTCATACAGGCAGGCGATAAAGCGTTCGACTCGGGAGCGCATCAACTCGCCTTTGCTTATTATTCTACCGCCCTTGAGCTGTTGAGCTCGTCTGATCCTTGGGTAGACGGTCAGGACACCAAATATACTGAAACCTTGCATCTCTACGCTCGTTTGGCCGAAGTAAGTTGGCTAACGGACGGCGATCAAAAATACTTGGAAACCGTGCTAAAACGCGCCCGGTCACCCATCGACTGTATCGTGGCCTATCGTATCCAGCATCGCTACCGATGGTCCCGTACAGGCGGTAACATGAAGAGCGTCATGATGCTCGTGCACTGTTTGAAAGACCTGGGCGGCGAGGCGATCCACACCGATCTGTCCCAGGCAGAGCTCGAAAAACTTTACCGTTCCACCAAACACGAATTGCTAAAACTAGGCATCCAAAAGATGGAAACCCTGCCCGTGTGCGAGGACAGACTGGCTCGGGCTAGGTTCTCTATCATGGAAGAAATCTGTCTATGTGCTTACTGGACAAACAACACATCTATCATGCTCGCCGTCGGCTCCCAGTTTGTTTTCATGACCCTCAAGTTTGGCATCACCCCCGCTACAGGAGTAGGGCTCGTCTTTTTTGGCATTATTGCCATGCACCTCTTTGAAGAATATAACTTTGCCGAGCAGATGGGTCAGGTCGGTATCAACCTCTGCGGTCAATTCGAAGGCCTGGCAGAAACCGGACGCGCTCAGTATCTCTACGCTACTTTCTTGAGTATCTGGAAATACCCTTACAAGCACTCTGTCACCATGGCGCGTACCGCTACCAAGAAAGCCTTGCTGGGCGGTGACTGTGTTTACTCGGCTTTTGCTCAAATTCAAACCATTCTCGTCAATCTTCTCTGTGGTGATAACTTTGCAGATCTCTTGAAAGAAGCTAAAAATTATCTGGAAGAGTCCACAGGTGCCTCCACACCCTTGGGTACATTCACCATGGCTGTCACTATCACACGCGCTATTTTGGCTCTGCAAGGCAAAACATACCTGTCTGAAAAAACAATCTTTGATGACCGAGAGTTTAACGAGGCTGACTTTGTCTCTCAAACCACAGATACCAACCCCAACCCCCAGTTTCATTACTATTACTTTGCCATGAAGGCCATCGTCCTGTCCGCTTATGAATTTAACGAGGCTGCGGTGGGTATCATGTGGGAACAAATGCCTACTATCAACGCTATTCCCGTCGGTAGATTAACCCAGATCGCCCTGTTTATGCACTGCATCTCCTTGTCGCGTTGGATCGAGAAAAGCAAGCGGACAGATCTACTTAAAGACTTGCTTCGTACCCGCGACAAATTCGCCGAATGGGCCAAGAATTCCCATCCTGATAACCTACAGCCTCATCTCGACTGTATCGATGCTGAAATCGCCTCTTTTAACGGAAACAACACAGAGGCTCAGAAGCTCTTTGACAGTGCCATTCGTAGAGCGAAAAGCGCACAGTGGATCTTTGGTATCAACATCATCTACAAACTCGCAGGAGAGTACTATCTCAAACTTGGCTTGCATACAGTAGCAGCCGCTCTCATCGAAAAATCCATCACCGGCTTCAGACACAGTGGTGCTGGCGGGCTAGCATTACACATTGAAAAAAAACATCGGGAATTTCTTCAAGAGTTTGAGCCTCTAGATACCCCCAAGATGACTGCAGTTCAAACCGATACTCCCCAGACTAAGCTTACCAAGAAAGAGTCCGTCGGGGACCTTTCTTTTGATGAGGTAGACATGTTATGTAACCTCAGTGTCAACAGCATGAAAACCTCCCCTGAAGAAGCTCTGTCCACGCTCGATATCGTCGATCTGGCCTCTATCCTAAAAAGCTGTCAGCTGATTTCGAGCGAGATGGACATTCAGCTGCTCTTGAAGCAGATGCTGGGCATCGTCTTGGAAAACTCGGGCGCAGATTCGGGTGTTATCATTGTTAAGGAGGACACCTCTTTCTTCATTCACGGTCGCGGTTCACAACAAAACGAGTACGACATCTACAACGAGCCCAAGTTGCTTTCAGAGGAAGAAGAGTCCGTCATGACCCGCATCTCTCAGTACGCGATCCAAACACAGAAATCGTTGTTTGTAGTCGACGTTCAACAGGATCCTCGTTTTTCTGACGAAACAATGATATCCAAGTCATGTATCTGTACTCCCATCATTCATAAATCAACTGTCGTAGGCTGCATCTACATCGAAGCACCCATCGGGTCCCTCACTTCGCGTCATGAAGTCGTCCTACGCTTGCTTTCACAGCAAATCGGAATCTCTATCACAAATGCCTTGCTGTTCCAAAGAGTACAGAAAGTAACGCACGCCAACCTGAAAATGATCGAAAGTCAAAAGGCCGCTCTCGAAGAAGCCAGAAAAAGCAAAGAGGCTGCTTTGCATGCTATGAAGCTCAAGGCTGACTTTCTGGCCAACATGTCACATGAACTGCGTACTCCCTTCTCTGGGTTTTATGGCATGATCTCTCTCTTGTCCGAGACCAGTCTGGATTCAGAACAACAAGATATTGTCTTGACAGCCAAAGAAAGCTGTGAAACGTTGCTAAAGATTATAGGTATGGCTATAGAAATAGACCAGTGGTTCTTAATTTTTTTTTTTTTTTTTTTTTGTAGACGACCTCTTGAACTTTTCTAAACTAGAAGCGGGAAAGGTAAATCTTGATTTAGGTCCGCTTGTAGTAGAGGAGGTGGTTGCAGATACCATCGAGATATTGTGCTCGTTGGCTGCAAGAAAAGGAATAGAACTAGCCTACATCGTCGACCCCAACGTTCCTACCACTGTCATTGCAGACTCCTCGCGTGTCCGACAGATTTTGACTAATTTGGTTGGAAACGCAATCAAGTTTACCCATGAAGGGGGCGTGGTGATCAAATGCCATCTGGATACGTCTTTCCATAACCACCAGCCCTTGGAAGAAAATCAAGATGACTGCTTACGTCTGAAGTTTGAAGTGATAGATACCGGAATCGGGATATGCTCTAACGAAAAGCAGAGGTTGTTTGAACCTTTTTCACAACTGGACGGCAGTACAACTCGAAAATATGGAGGTACTGGCCTAGGCCTGTCTATCTGTCTACAGCTGGTCAGGCTCATGATGGGAGATATTGGCGTCGAGTCACAAACCGGATCTGGTTCGAACTTTTGGTTTACAGTAGTCGTCAATAAGGAAAAGAGTTTGGCCTGTAACAGCAGGCGTGGTCCTTCAGCCGCATTAAAGCAACTTCAAAAAAACCAATGTTTGTTGGTTGCAACCAGTAGCGATCTGAACGCCAAAATGATTGGCTCTTTGCTGTCCGATTTTCGCCTTGCATACACTTCAGATATGCACCAAGCCGTATCCAGAGCTGTACAGGGACATCATCCAATTCTCATCTTGGACCTTCCTCCAAATCCTAGTGGCTTTATAAATCATCAGATACAAAGCGTGGTTGACGATCCTGAGTGTAAGCTACACATCGTCCTGCTCTATACACCCTCAACTGAAGGTCACAAGATAGCAGCTGAAGCGACCAACTCAGGATCAAACAGGCGTGGACGTTTGGTAAAAATGGCTAAGCCGGTTCGTAGAAATAAGCTGCTCAAGCTATTGTATATGGTCGTAAGCAAGAAAAAAGAAGGAGCCACTTTACCTTCTCTTAATCCAGTAACCTCCACTCGCATGAAGGACTACTTTCATGAAGAAGAACTTGCATCCTACTCTAAAAAATCAGTATTGATTGCAGAGGATAACTTTGTTGCTAGGAAGCTCTTGAAACAACAACTTGAAAAACTTGGCTTTACAGTCGAGACTGCATGCAATGGCGAAGAAGCCATTGAACTCTACAGACAAAAACCACCCGACTACTTCTCACTTGCTTTCTTTGACCACCATATGCCTAAGGTACAAACCCCCTCCCCCTCTCCCTATTTCTTTAGAATAATATGGACAACAGGCTGACCATTTTGTTTAATAGTGTGACGGTGTAGAAGCTACCAAAAAAATACGTTCTCTTGAAGAAAACACTAGTAGCCGACTTCCTATTGTTGCACTTACGGCAGATATTCAATCTTCAGCCAAGAAAATATGTGTAGATGCAGGCATGGACGACTATTTGACTAAACCACTTATTCCCAAAAATTTGGCAAACACACTTCGCCAATTGTACTCTCCAATTCATCAAGAATATTACGATGCAACCACTCCTTCCACTCTTTCATCATCATCATCATCCTCATTTTTATAGAATGCAAATAATATTTACAAATTCTTTCGCTTCTGGTTTTTATTCTTATTATTATTATTATTGCTTTGTTTGTAGTGACTTTTCTGATCCAGGAATACTAAAACTTTCACAATCACTTTCGCTTTCAGCCATAATTGCCTTGTGTCTCTTGCTTTCTGCTTTTTTATTCAAAAGATATCTGAACCTTGTATCTATACATTTGCAGCGCCATAGGATTTTTTCTTTTGACCATAGCTCTTTCATTCCAGAATCTTCTTCAATTTCCTCAGATATACGAATGAGCGATTCACAATAATAAAATGCATTTGCAGCTTTCTCACAATCTCTATCTTTTCGAACATAATATTCTTCTAATGTTTTCCAGTTATGTCTAGTCCATCTAGCTTGATCCTCATCCCCTACTTCACTCAGAAAAGAACTTGTCCTGGAAAGCGTATTGATCTGTGTTGTAGATTGTATTGGGGAGCTGGGGCGTTTTCTCTTAAGTGGTCTTTCAAATTGGTGGGTATTGTTTGTGGACTGAGTGCGATCTATCGGCGATGTAGACTGTAGTGGAATTTTGTCGT
>JAIXMR010000171.1:0-27758 GCA_025677835.1 Sporodiniella umbellata | reverse complement strand
ATGCTTTTCTAATAAATAGATAAAATATGAACAAACAATGGTATCTGAAAGATACACATGACATGAAAAATAGACCTTATAAAAGGAATAACAAGAAATAATCAAAGATTTCGAAACTAACCTTAATTTTTAACGGGAATCTTCTTTTCTAAAATATATCTAATTTCTTTTGATATTTCATCGTTGCTCAAAGGTTTTCTTGTCAGAGTTGAATAACATGGGACGGAAATAGGTTGTAAAAGTAGGAATTTTGAAGTGAATTATTTACAAAAAGTGAAGATATGCTGAAATGTAATGGTGAGCTCGTTTTTGGTATGATGAATAACTTTAGACCATCAATTTTCACCAAGAGTCTCTATGATGAGAGACGACTCGGATCAACTTAACCATTGCTTTCTTAGTATTTTATAGCTTTTTCTTAATATAGTGTTTTGTCCAGTCACCTCAAATTCTTGTTTCTTTTTTGATTTTATGTTTATTTTGGATTCGCCGCATTATAGAATTTAGTGAATCTTTAAAATATTATATTTTTAGGAACACAGAGTTTAAAATTACCTCAAAATCTCTGTAATCCAAGATGTCTCCCGATGATAGTAGTTTTTTTAAAAGAAAAAAACTACAGCTAACAACAGTTAAGAGAACAGCTAGCCAGCATCTAATTTTCTTTATAAAATTTAAAGCTATGTTCTCAATCGGTACTCAAACTAGGATACTTTAAAGTACAGGTAAAGAGCTTTTCGAGCGTCGGGCAGTCTAGCAAATTTACTTGATTTAAGCTCAAGTTTTTTTTTTTTGTATACAGAGCTGTTCAGTTCAAAACCCAACTTTAATACAATTGCAAAACACTTAGAAAACGCTCAAATGGCTTGTGTTAATATACCAAAGACTCGTTACAATCTATAAATCTAACATTGTGTGTTTGTTTTTAGATCTCTTATTTTGATAAGTCACTTTATTACGAATAGCTTGATAATTCATTTGTAAATTGATTTTAAATAGCAACGTGAAGCAACAATTTTAAGCCTATATAGACAAAAAAAAAATAGTTGAACGGTCTAAAAAAATCAATATACTAAGTGGAATTTTGTATGATTATGCGAGGAATTTATTATTGTGAAATAATTTGAGCTTAGAGACGGGTTAAAGCATTGTATAATTACGGGGAGTTTTTTTTTTTTTTTTTTTTTTTTTTTTTTTTTTTGGTTTAGTACACCGGTACTTTAGGAAAGAGCAATTGGCAAACTAACATATCTTCTTATCATTGTCTCTATTTTTGTTGAAAGTATGCTGTATCTCGTTTTTCTTTGACAGAAAATCCCAAAGAAATGAAAATTGAATAGAAACGCTTAATAATTAGGTATGTACATTTTTGGTAAATTGTAAGTGCAGTAGCATCTTGAGACCTTGTATATTCGAAACAGTAAGCGATTTAGTATCAATCAAGCTAAGTTCTTTTTTTTTTAAATGAGTAGAGTTAGTTCAATGAAGAAATCTCTTACTGCCACTACCTTTACAGTATCCTTAAAAAAAAGAAAGGAAAATGTTTTTTAAATGAAACTTCAGTTTGGTTATTTCATTATATATGGGCGTGCGGAACCTATCTAATTTAATGCAATGTTTTGTATTAGAGCTCAATGAACATGTGTTTCTTTAATAAAAAAGATTACTTAGAGAGCCGTACTGCCAATCAGATTGAAACTGTCTGATCCATCGTCTACTTTGTAAACGTTGCAATAGGAAATTTGGAGAGTTTAGTGAAAGGTTTTTTTATTGGCGGATATCAAAATGACGTTCACACACGAGGTTCGATCTTCACACAAAAACTCAGGATATAGGTGCGTTTCACACTTTTGTTTTTTCAATTTAATCAAGAGTGAAAAATGGTAAAGTTGCAAACAGATGGTTTTAAAGTCTAGTTTAACTAACTGAGCACTGTACAGGATGTTGAATATGATGTTATCGTTTTAGGTACCGGTTTAACCGAGTGCATCTTGTCTGGTCTTTTGTCTGTTGATGGAAAAAAAGTTCTTCATATGGACCGTAACGATTACTACGGCGCTGAATCTGCCTCTCTTAATTTGACTCAGGTATTTTTAGAGCTTTTATAATAAATGGTCTTCTTTACGTTTCTAAAAAAAACTCTAAATAGTTTTTCGGCAAATTCAGAGATGGTCAAAAGGCACCTGAGAACTTGGGCCGTGATCGTGACTGGAACATTGATTTAATTCCCAAGTTCATGATGGCTAATGGCGAAATCGTACGTTTCTTGACCCACACTGATGTCACACGTTACTTAGAATTCAAGCAAATTGCTGGTTCTTATGTCTTCAGTGGAGGACGTGTCAGCAAAGTCCCTGCTAACGCAAGCGAAGCTCTCTCTTCACCTCTTATGGGCATTTTCGAAAAGCGCCGCATGAAGAACTTCTTGGTGTGGGCTGAAGCATACAAGGAAAGTGATCCCAACACCCATCAAGGATTGAACATCAGAACACAAACAATGACCGAAGTATATAAGAAGTTTGGTTTGGCCACAGGAACCCAAGAGTTCATTGGCCATGCTATGGCTCTTCACTTGGACGATACCTACCTCAATCAGCCTGCTTATGATACAGTTGAAAAGGTTAGATTGTATGCAGGCTCTGTTCTTCGTTATGGTAAGAGCCCTTATATCTATCCTTTGTATGGTCTTGGCGACTTGCCTCAAGCATTTGCAAGGTAAGTTATATATGCACGTGTAGATACAATCTGAGCTGTGCATACTAACACGTGTATGATAGACTTTCTGCTGTTTATGGCGGTACTTATATGTTGGATAAAAACGTAACCGAACTTGTTTACAACGACGCTGGCGAAGTTACCGGTGTCAAAGCAGGAGACGAAGTAGTAAAGGCCAAGACTGTCATTTGCGATCCTTCATACGCACCTCTTAACGTCAAAAAGGTTGGCTCTGTTGTTCGCGCTATCTGCTTGTTAACTCATCCTATTCCCAACACAAGCGATAGCGATTCTTGCCAAATTGTTATTCCTCAAAGCCAGGTTGGTCGCAAACACGATATATATATTGCTTGTGTAAGCGACGCACACATGGTTTGTCCAAAGGGTTACTACTTGGCTATTGTATCTACTATTGTTGAAACACAAAACCCTTCTGACGAAGTCAAAGAAGGCCTTAAGTTGTTAGGCCCTGTACAGGATATGTAAGGCAGACATAATACAAGATGTATTTATGAATGAATACTAATTTTGTAAAAGGTTTATTCACGAATCTCCTTTGGAAGAGCCTGTTGAAGATGGAACCAAAGACCATGTTTTTGTCTCTCGCTCTTATGATGCTACTTCTCATTTTGAAACAGTTTGCGAAGATGTACATGACATTTGGCGTCGTATTACTGGAGAGCCTTTGGTTCTCAAGAAGAGAGAAGAAGAAGAAAATGTGAATGCTTAAATTTTTTTTTTTTTTTTCAAACAAAATCTGTGGGTAACTCTATCAACAAAACCATTTTTTTTATTATCAATGTATACATAAAAATAAACGTTTTAAAAAAAATTTCTAAAAAGCACCACCTATAAAACTGAGAATAAGTCAATCGGCTGAACATACTGAGCGCAGCTTATATCCGTAATGTATGTTCTGTGGTCAGTTTACTGTGTGGAAGATCTTTTTCTTTTGAACAATGCAGAATCGATTTTGATGGGACCAGTTTTATAATAGGGTAAGCCCATTGGCGGTTTCCCATAAATTTCTTTTTATCGGTTTCAATTTAGTGGGCAAAAATGATATTGTTAGGTTTTTAAGCGCTTTGTAGTACACAAAAACACTCTTTCCTTCTGTTGGGTCAGGTAATATCAAGCAAACAACATCATAATAGATTTATTTCAGACTTATGTGACTTTTAACTTTTTTTTTTTTTTTTTTTGGAAAAAATTGTTTTGCAACTGCTTTTTTTTTTTTACTATTTTCTACTCAACAAACCACACGATAATGACAACTCTCAACGAAAGCTGGCTTGACCAACTTATCAAACATCCTATTTTTGAAATCAATGAAGCGGATAAGCAACATATCGAGAAGATCAAAACGATGCAAAGCAGTGCTACCAGTACAACAGCCGATTTCATTCTTCAGCACCATACGTGTTTACTGGTCATGCGCGGACATGACCTTTTTGTTGCAGCTGGCTCGACTATTAGAGTACTCAACTTGACAGAATTTAAAAACGCCTGGATTACTGCCGCCAAGGAAGCTTTTGAGAAGAAGGAAGAATTATCAAACAATTGGTTTCACTTGATTCCTTTTAAGGTGAGGAACGCATTCACTTTTTTTTTTTTTTGGCTTTTTTTTTAGAGATGGAAACTGATGTATCAATGTGTATATATAAACAATTATATACATGAAAACATATATACTTGAATAGTCATTGAACACACCACAAATTGACTTTAACATAGAATCTTTAACACCAAACACCAATGGACGTCTTTTGTCAGTTACTGGTTCTCGCTTTTTAGTAGTCGTGTGCTTACCTCGCCAAGGCTTTGGAGATATCACCATGTTGAAAAAAGAGATTGACTGTCGTACTTTAACAATTGGAAAGAAGATTTATAACGGAAAAACAGAGATTCTTCAGACAGAATGGCATCCTTTAAGTGAAGCCAAATGTCATCTTGTTGTACTTAGTTCTGATGCTCAATTAAGGTTTGTGTTATCGTTCAGAATAGACTCACAGATATATATTTTTTTTTAAAAAAGAAAAAAGCTAAATGAGACTTTATCGATAGAATTTTTAATATTGGCGACAGTATAGACCAACCAGAACAGGAGTTTGATTTGTCTTCTGTTGAGAATAGAGAACATGTTGCAGAGTCCCCAAGCCGAGGCTTTGTTTTTGAAGAGGACGATGTAAACGGTTATGAGGATGTTGCTGCTTTTTCACTTGGTGGTTCCAGTCACAGTCAAAGCGGTTGGGAGGTGTTTACTATACATTATGCCCTTCGCAATGGCCATATGTATGCCCTTTGCCCTGTTGTTCCCTTTGGAAGGTAGATGTTGAAAAGGGATACGCACAACTATTTATTGACTTTTTTTTTTTTTTTTTAAAAAAAAAAGTACTATTCACCGAAAGCATTTGGACAATTTGAGTATTCTTGTGGAAGCAAAATACCAAAAAACCAGAGACTCAGATACTATTGATACTCGAACTTTGTCTTATCTTTTTAAACTCCAGAAACAGTGGTTGGAGCAATTAGTGAACTCTGCCAGTGCAGGTTGTAAAAAAAATCCCCATCTATTAAATAACGATATGTTGAGTGTTGCCAGCAATACCGTATCTGTTAGTTTACCTGTTCGGAGACAAGGTCCTTTTGTTATCAATCATCCAAGCGACGCATTAAATTCAGCTCAAGTAACAGATATCCTGTATATTTATTCCGAACCTATTCATTTGCTTGCTTTGGGACTCTCAAATGGACAAGTTCAAAACCATATCTTAACTAGCGAAACAGACGCTCAATGGCAAATACCCTTAGAGGACAAGAAGGAGTGGCATAAAGAGGTTTGTTGGAATTTTTTTTGGTATCTTTCGCAATGTAACCAAAGTTTATATCCTTTTGCTCTTAGCTAGAGGTCTTGCTGTCGCATCGAGATTTTTTACCTACTGCTATTTTGTATGAAGAAATCGATTTGAAAGCCAAGAATACGCCCCAAACTCAGGTATTGAGGCTTTTACCAGATCCAGTCCATGTAGATATTTACTACATCTATCATGCAGGCGGTGTAAGCACTATTAACATGGGGAGATGGTTGCAGGCACCCAAAGAAATATGCGCCAAAGCCGAAGATGGCAAAAAAGGCACTCTGGGTGAGCTCAAGCGCTGGTTAACAGAGAAGACTACTTCTGAAGTTCATGGACTGATCAATTCCGCCCCTCTTTCAGGCGCTTTCGCTCCCATTGTCGGAGCGTTTGTGATTACGGACCTTTACCTGTCCTATACATTGCTTTCGATTACTTCTGATTATAAACTCACCTATAGCTGTCTCAATCTCAGCCCAGACCCAGAGCCTGAAAACGAAACAGCCATCAGGGACCAACTGAAAAGCATTACTCGCACTAAAGGAGAACAAGCATACGAATCCATCCTTCCTTTACCTGCTTTTGAAAAACCCAAACAGCTCGACTCTGTTTTAAAGACACCCAAGGTTGTTATTCCTAGCTCATTAGCTCATGCAAAAGAAGTGGTGATCAACGAAGAAACACTAAGGTTCTTTTCCAAAACGTCTGAAACAATTCACCGTGATACCCGAGAGCTTGGAAAGGCAGGGATTTTGATAGAAGAAAGGTAATGTGATCAGGTGTGTTTTTTTTTTTTTTTTCGAAATATTAATACAGTGTCTCTAGAATTTCTTTACAGCAAAAGGAATTTGAGAAACAAGTGCTCTGTATGAAAAAGCTTTATAAAAGATATCAAAAGCACTTTTCGCCCGAGATCAAAAGAAAACAAGAGGAAACGCTCCAAAACATAACACAAAAGCATGCTATACTGCGACTTCGTATGGATGAACAGTTACGTTTAGTGATGCGCAATTGCCAGCCTAGTTTATCAGAAGAAGAGAAAAAATGGATTAAAAAATTAGAGGAACTTTCAGATAAAGTAGTGGGCCCATCAGGTTATGTCTCTCGTATCGAACATGTGAGTTAGCAGAATGGTTTGTTCTTTTAACAGGATATTGATTTGCTTTATTAAAAAAATAGCTAAAGAAGAAAATGGAAGCACTTGCAGCTCAATCGAAAAAAGAAAGCAGGTTCAACCCTGCTAACATGTCTGAAGCTCAGCGTAATAACGTGTTGAACACTCTCAGGGGACAGTAAGTGTTTGGAATACTTTTATAAGAACGGTCGACTCACTCACTTCACCCCCTATTTTTTTTTTAACTTTATCTAGAACCGAATTTATTGATGAGGCAAAAATAAGACTTACGAATTTGGAAAGAAAGCTGAGTATGGTATCGTTGAATTAAATAAAGCATTCAGGGCGGTTATATGACCAAAAAGCAAAAAGCAAAAAGCTTTTTTTTGTGTTTATGGTCCACGGGCAAATGAATTGTTCTAGGCCCTATTAAAGGTTTTTTTTAGCCCTTTCTTTTTCTTTCTTTAAAGAACCAAAATGTTGGGAAAACATGAGACCGATCGTTTTTCGTTTCTTAAGAGTCTGAGTGAGTTGGCTTAATTTCATTTTTGTCAGTGTGTTGTATCTGTTAAAGTAGCTTGTTCTCAATTGGGCAGTAAAACAGCTACTGCTGGGTGCTTTCTGATCTGCATCTCCAAAGATATTCTTTATATACTCATTAAACAAAAGGATGGGAGATGTTATTGGTATTGGTGAAATACAGTTCTTTTTAATACTACTTTTTATCTACACGTGATTAATAGACCAGTTTAACATAACAACATATCGTTTTAAGAAATCTTAAAAACAGAAAAAAAAGTTCAAGCGGTATGCAGGCAGCTAAACGATCTTCATTTGGTTTAAATTTAAGAGCAAAAAGGCGCCTTGAGAGAAGATAGGGACAAAGTTTAAGCGGAGATCGTAAAGGCGATAAAGATTGGCACCAGGGATGAAGCTATTAAAAGTATGTCTGCCTCCTTGTGGTAATCAAGCCTTACCCATTGGTGAATGCAACCAGTTTTTACAGCTACTAAAACTATATATACGGGCGGTAGTGTTTATATATAATGTACCAAACGTACACTATCGTTTTTTTCTAGTACCAAACTAAGTTCAAAAGCTCTTTGGAGATGAGTCTTGGGTGAAGCAAATTGTTGTTATAGTATATTGGGCTGCTGTGGTTGTCAAGATTCTTGCTTTCACCTGTTGTTGTCTAGATCTATGTTTTTGAATCTCAAGACAAGGCTTTTTTTCAGTCGATGCTATCGAGCTATCACAACACATTATCTATATTCTTCCACTTGATTTCTTTAGGTTGACATTCACAACCGACTACAACAGCTGAAATTGTTTGGATATAGTCTATCATACAGTAAACCAAGTGCTTGTTCTGTTTATTAGCACTCAATTTTTTTTTTTGTCTGTACAAGGTGTACTTTTTTTTCCTTTACCCAGGCCTATACATGGTATGTGCCTGACATAGAAAAAGTCACTATTTGGTGCCTGTCGTACTTAAAACTACAACTATTACTAGAATAGGGTTGCCGCTTGTATAAGGATTTGCAGAGTACGACGCGATCAATGAGACTTAAAAATTCTGATGCATCAAAGTCCAAATCCTTGGAGAGTATTTTCGCTATTGAAATGGTTGGACTGTCACCTTCTTTCGAAATTTCAAGAAAGAACAGGCAAACATCGTATCTGCAATACTAAATATGTTCTGCTTCCAAATTCAAACCTCGATTCACCCTCTTTTAAATTCCGTGCATCGGCTTAGTTTGCCGCCTTTTATCAGTTTAGACTTGATCATGAAATCTGGATTGAAAAGTTTAAATAGCCAGTGTAGGATGCCATGATTTGAATGGCGCCACTTCTTTACTAAAAGTGTTTAGCGACAATCCTCTACCAGTATGAGCCCTCTGGACTACGCATTTTCTCCTCTTAATGAGCCATAGTGACTTGTCTGTATACAGTCGAACATGCTATCAAAGGGATCAAGAAATAGTATTGTACCTTGAAAAAAAAAATCATTTGTCAATTGCTCCATAAAATCGTAAGGTAAGAGCAAAGGGCAACTGGAATACCTTATAAATCAAAAACATGTCAAGTTATAGCGGACGGCTTATCGATCTGGTGTTGATGTAACATTATTAAAGAATGCTTGGTCAGAAGCAGGAAACTCTATTGAGAGAAGCCAATGTGTCATTTTTGTTTGGCTTGACGTAGTTTTTTTTTTTTTAAGCTATCCCAAAAAGAAATATCCAAAAATCATTTACAAGTGGTACGAATTAAGAAAAACAAACCTTGTAGATAAAAAGCGAATATATTCGGATAAATCATAAGTAAATGTATGGGTTTATATCTCGGCATAGATTTTTACATAAGTAGACGCATGTCATGATTTGAAATGAATCCGTTGACTGCAAAATACGCATAGAGAGAAAGAGAGAGAGAGAGAGGGGGGGGGAGGCTTGGGTATTTGTAAAATGCTTGAAGGCGCCAGGTGGTCTTCTAGATTGACCCCAGGGTACATTGCTTAGAGCTTTTATAGGCTATCCCATTCAAAAGCAGAAAAAAGTAGCTGAGAAAGTGAGATCAGACACACGTGAAGCTGGTTTTGGATGAGATCATAGGCCCTAAAGCAGCTAAACCTGTTAGAGATAAGATTTCGAATTTATCAAAAAGCTCAAGTATTCCAAGGATATTTTTGAATTCGCTGTATTTTTGTATAGAATCTTGGAAGAGGTGTAGCTTTATTTTGCCTACACAAGCCTACAATAAACTTTTCCCATGTTTCTTGGATCAATGGACGGAGTGGGAGAATATGCGTTTGGAATCCAAACTCCTTTGTTATTCATGTCTTGCAATATCACAGAATAAAAAAACTATATAAAGCGCATCGTGGGAAATCGTTCATTTCTACATATTTCTTTCTCCTTTAAATTTTTTTCTCACTCTTCCTAATTTATACATAATGTTAGACGTTGACGAACTTCGTAAGGGGCTTTTTTTTTCTTTTTTTGGATTGTATTTGAATAATTGATTGAAAATAGCCGAAAAGCCAAACATGAACACATTAAACAGTGTGATGGCAGGTCTCGTTGGAGGTTGGTTTTTTCTTATTGTTGCTTCAATCCACTAAACAAACATTTTTTTTTTTTTTGCGGAATCCCATAGGACTGGCTGGTCTTGCTGTGGGACATCCTTTTGGTAATTATTGCTATATTAAAATCTATTTAACCTTATTTTGATGTGAGAAAAAATATTGACTTTTTTTTTAGACACAGGTTTTATTCCCGGAATCCGTAGCTTTACACAAAGCATGCTAACGTCAACGTATTTTAGTCAAAGTCAGATTACAGTCCAGAGAATTGGCCTCGAGATACAAAGGCACAATCAATTGTTTTCTAAGCACAATCAAGCAAGAAAAGGTAAATGAAACAACGTAAAAATGCCATCATGTTTTTCTTTCGATCGGCAAAAGTAACATTCATTTCCTACCGTAGTTCATTGGTCTCTATAAGGGCATGGTAACACATAAAATTACTCCGGCAGTTGTGATGTAGAACTAATCCTTCTCTTTCTATAGGCTTCTCCTGCAGTAAGGATACCTTTTTGTATTCACAGCTTTGTTATTAATACTAACTTTTTTTTAGTTTGGTGTTGGTGCTGTAAACGCTATTGTTTTTGGCTCTTATACTTTTATTATGCAATATCAAGCTAATTTGAACGGAATCACTTATGACGAATCAAAACAGGATGCACCACTTCAACACGTATTCTTAGCTGGTATGGGTTCTGGCATTGTTTCTAGGTAAACCCCTCACTCAGAAAAAAAATTTTTTTTTTATGTACCAAAAAAACAGTCGACTGAAAAATAGATTAGTTTTGCCACTTGCCCTATGGAATTAGCTAAAGTTCAATTACAAAATCAAACTACAAGTAACGTAGCTGTCAAAGGTCCATTTGACTGTCTACGGAAAATGTATCAAACAGGCGGTTTGAGATACTGTTATAAAGGAATGGCACCTACCATGATGAGAGAGTTAAGCTTTGGTCCTTATTTCGTTACTTATGAAATAATCACACGCCATCTAAACAAACAAAGCGGTAACCAAGAATTGTCTGGCCCTAGTGTCATTTTGGCAGGCGGTGTAGCTGGGATTATCGCTTGGTGTTCTACTTATTTTGCAGGTAAGAATAATAACAAAAGGCAGAAAAGGTTTCTAACACCGTATAACAAAAAGATGTGGTGAAAACACGAATCCAATCCGAGCCCCACCGATACAAAGGGTTTATGGACTGTGTAAAGCACTCTTACTATGAAGAAGGATGGAGAATATTTTTCCGAGGTCTTACACCCACTATATTAAGAGCTTTTCCTTCTAATGCAGCTACATTTGGAGCCTACACATGGGCCGTAAGTTCACTTCAATCAACGCCTTCTTTAACGAAAAGGAACTTTGAAGAGGCTGTTCTTTAAATCAAAGGTTCCTTTGGTTTTCCCTTTTAGCTCTTCTTGTTTATTCCCCCCTTCCTTTCTTTTTTTCTCCTCCCTTTTTCTTTTTTACATAATGTAATTTAGAGCAGCTATTTATTATATCAGTCTACTAGAGCATTTATTGGTTAAAAGCCAAAAACTCTTGGACTGTGTTGGCTACCACGTCATGATCATCCTTTTTTTTGTTTTTTTTTTTTTTAGAAAAAGAAATTAGTGTCAACAAATAAACAGACAATCCAAAACTTGTTTGTGACTAACTTGTTGTGTAAGGCCCGATACAGTAATTGTTCCTACAACGCCTACATTCCTGATGGTCAAAGGAAAGGCGCCGCCATGCGTAGAGTAGTCTTTTTCACTGATCTATAATGTGGTTTACACTTTCTTTGTATACAAAGAGAAAGACGCTCTTTTCATTTTACGTAATGTTTTTCTTCTAGTGTTTTTCCTAGACCACATAAACGTCGACCTATATAGTAGCTGGAGTGATGAAAACGGTTCACGACGTTGCTAAAATAGATACTGTCAGGCAGTTTCCCTCCCTACGTTTTTTTTTTATTTTGAGTTTACTTTTTACGTCGAACCCATTCTTCATTGTCTTGTGTTGTTCCCTGCATAGAATAATGAAAGAGTTGATGTCCATTCAAAACTATATCAATCACCACTGGTTTGTTAAACGGCTTCACATTTTCAATCAGTAAAAGGCCTATGTCCAACGCATGTTGGGATGTAAACGAGTCAAATTGACATTTTTCTTCTTGTAGCAAGATTATTTCCAAAAGATCTTTGAATGAATCTGACATAATGTGTTTATAGAAAAACAAATAGTTTCTAAAAAAAAAAAAACTATTAAAAAAAAAATGCAAAGGCAAGAGCCTAAACGGTTTATGCAGATGAGAATGCCTTATTGTCAAGTTCCTATTCTGATTGCCTTTGTCTTGCATTATTTTATCAAAACCCTAGTCGACAAGAGGTCGCTTTCTGTATAAGTATTATCTTATTACTGGTATATGGAGTAACTAAAAATAGCTTTAGATAGAATATGGCCTGGATAACAAAACAGAAAAGCAAAGGATGTATCCGATCGTTTTTGAAAATAGATAATAAGAGGCGATGAAACACCAAGGAGTAAAGACATCTGTACAACACGTTCACAACACTTTCTATCTAAAGATGCATATATGTATGTGAAGGATGCAACCATCATTAAGGTAAAAAAAAACATATTAAGGCGCGTATACCATTAAACATAAGCCATTTTTTTCATTCAAAAACAAAAAGCAAATGGGTGGACAGTAGTTTTGGAACAATCGCCTAGTTTGGTCACTGGTTCCAAATTGAGTAATTATGTCTGATAAACGTCAATAAGACGATTGGTTTAGTTTTTTTTTTTTTAACAAAAAGCACACCGAAACAGAGCCCTTAGGAACGCAAATACACGCTTCCCCACCGAAAGAAACAATTTCAGTATTTAGATCAACATTCTGGATGTGTCGTTTTTTTTTTTCCAAGATAGCAAAGCAAATCTAGATTGTGTTTTTTACTTTGACTAGTCAGACTTGCCCTGTGTTAATACAGTGCTTATGACTTCAAATCAGCACACTTTTAACAGATCAAGTTGCATTTGTACCTTCTTCGACAGCATGTGTTCTTTGTAGGGAGAAATTGCTTTTGAGGATGGCCAAGGGAATGTTTTCGATGAGAGCAATAGATTGAAACTGAGGAGGTTGGCTCTCGTATTTTGAAGAAGTCCGCAGGCTATTTAAATAGGCAAATGGAGCCGAAAATAGACCTAGACAGCCCAGACTTTGTTGAAAGAACGGAAACAATAGAAAAAAATCTTAAAGAACAATGATAGAAAGACTCTGTGTTCTGACAACCAAAAACAAAAAAAGACTTTATTTGTCTACTTTCATAACAATCCTCAGTTATATCGTTTACATTCGAAAACTAAGCAAATAAAGAGTTCCAGAGTTTATTCAAAAGTTTGTTTCTATAGTTGAATCGGTCTAGTAACTTTTGATTGTTTTTCAAGTCTTGGATCTAAAAAATGGATGCTGTATTGTTCGAAGCAAAAATCTTAAATGCACTTTTTTAATGACCGTACTACTTTCAATCAAGATGATTACATTATTTTGGAAATTTTTAAAATTGCGTCATCAAATATGCGCATTTGTACACTTGACACACTCTGTGACGTCATAAATGCAAAGACGCTTTTCTTGGTATTGAAAAACCCACTTTGGTGTTGCGACAAGACGCCATTTTTTTTTTCTTTTGAATAAAATGCCTCATTCAAGGATGGCTTGGTAACAAGTACAACAAATTTTTTCTTCTTTGCGTGTATTTTTCTACTAGGTGGAATCTGGATACCTTTTGTATTCTAAAGGATCGTTACGGATTCTATTTGAGGAAACAAGAGCAGGCTCATTTCCGTTGACATTTCAACAGATTTCAAAAGTCTTTATTTTTTTTTCCGGTACATTTTCTTCTGTGTAGTAGACACAAAAAGAAATTCAAGTAGCTTAATCTTGGATAGATTACATTTCTTAGATTTGAAGCAGTCAAAATGAAGTAGCTTCAAGTGGGATGGAAGATAGACGAAACTCCTCCCTATATATGACTTATTACTCTTGCTATTTCTTATGAATTAATCAAAAAGGTATCTGCCGTATTGGTGGTACCAGAAACAATACCATTTCTACAAAAAAAGAAGTTGTGAGCACTGCAAATCAAATCCGTCGTAATAAGGCAAAGGTGGGAGACTGGCAATCATTAGACTATGGAGTTTCTTTCCTCTCTCTCTCTCTCTCTCTTTTTTTTTTTTCCTCAATCAGCCTTTTCTGAGTTATGAAACGCTGCTCTGTTGCTTTGGTTCAAAGAATGTAGACGTTTGCATATTTAAAATACTGGAGTGCATTGTATCGCTTGATAGTCGCGGTTGAATCTTAAGCGGTTTACTCTTTTTTTTTTTTTTTTTTTTTGGTCTTTCAAATTAGAGTCCTATAAGGTTCTCAAGAACAGAAACGTGCTATTGAACAATCAAACCATAGTTAGGTTTTTTAATACACAAAAAAAAGTCGACTGAGGAGTGTACAAAACTAGGCTTTATCCATGTTTAGTGTTAAACAGTCTTGGGGGTGTTACGACCAAGGTTCTTGTATTACGAGTCAACCTCGGTAGCTTTTCTGCGCTTGAGCAATTTTCTCAACAGGAAAATGCTACTACTTTTTTTTTTTTTTTTTTGTAGTGGGGTGCTTAAAGACTTTATTATTTTTTTTTAGTTGCAATTTAATATACAGAGTAATTTGCTACTTTTTTTTATGCATTTTACAAATGTAAACGTCGCAATATTTATACTAAAAAACAGCACTGCTTTTTACAAAAAGTAAATCACCCTATCAAAGTTGATCGCTGTGTTTATTCGAATGTTCTTATTGTCCTCTAACCCTTTGATTTTATAAACATAAGTTTAAAAGGCTGTATTCTCCAAATGCTAAAAGAAAAAAAAAAAAAGAAAAAAAAAAGGCTTTGGTGAGGGTAATTTAGCCAGGATAATGTAAACGGAATCTTGGGTGACTAGAGTTTTCTACCTTGACAAAGCGTGGTTGCTTAATAATCTCAAAAGCGATAAACTTACCTTTTGGAGATCAATGAAGAGTTACTAAATGTTCTATTATGAGTAAAAATCGATATATATATATATAGTAGCAGTTTGTAACAATTTGTTTCCATAGTTTTTTTATAATGTTATGCCAAGTTGACCAAACAGCATAAGGCTAGCCATGTTTCTCGTGTAACATTAAGATTCACTAAGATCAACAGCCTACATATCGCACGGATATATTTTTTCATTTTCCTGCTTCATAATCACTGAATAGACGATGTCCATTGTTTATTGTCTACAAGAACTAATGTCGAGCCTTTGGGTCGCTTTTGTCCTTAATATTAGTAACCAATACCGAAGAGCGCACGAATCATTGGCTAGAGATATACATACTCTCAAAGCAGACAGACAAGCCAGTGCTATATACGAGTGTGTTTGTATGAATAAACAGATCTCTCTTTTTTTTTTTCTAAATACATTGGAGAGTAGCTTTATAAGCATTTTTGATACAAACATGCACCAAACCTGTGTTCCCCTGTGCTCCTAACTTTTGAAACAAAAAAAAAAAGGCTTGTTTTGTTGGCATGTACAAAAGGCACTAATTTTTTGTGGTTAATCTTATGTTTATGTATGCTTTTGTAGCTGTATATAACATCTCGAAAGAATAAGAACAAAAAGGCTCTCCCGTGTATTCTTTCACTTTAACTTGTTGTAACACAACAGTGCCCATCTTTTTAAAGATAATCCAGTCTCCGACCGGGGAGAGGCTGAAATGAAAGGTTGGGGAGGGAAAAGAGGCAGTAAACTTTATTTTTTTCTTGTTTCGTTTTTTCTTTTTTTTTTTTTTAAAAAAAACAAGAAAATATGAGTGAACGTGAATATCTGTTACCTCGAGGAGAAAATGAAGAAGCGCCTACTTTGAAATCGTCTTTCAAAGCATTTGTATATTCTTCTAAAGTAAATTATTTTCTTTTGTTTGTACCTTTCGCCTTGTTCTTTTCCCATGCCTCGGATAGCGTTGTGTTTTCTTTGAACTTTATAGCCATCATCCCGCTTGCTAAACTTCTTGGTTTCGGTAAAGAAACAAAAACAAAACTCAGTCCAATAGAACTCATAACCCAGCTTATTAGCCACTGAGGAAATCGCTT
Organism: Sporodiniella umbellata; assembly: GCA_025677835.1. Taxonomy (NCBI): domain Eukaryota; kingdom Fungi; phylum Mucoromycota; class Mucoromycetes; order Mucorales; family Rhizopodaceae; genus Sporodiniella; species Sporodiniella umbellata. The sequence goes on along the minus strand of JAIXMR010000171.1, from coordinate 11,842 downwards.
TACGATCTGGTTCTGTCGTTGGTTCTGTAAGATAAGAAACGGAAATGCTTTGTACTAAGCCTTTTTTTTTTTTTTTTTTGGAATAGCTTTTAAACGCTACTTTTGGTAATGCAGTAGAACTGATCCTTGGTATGATTGCCTTAAAGGAAGGGCTGATTCGTGTTGTTCAAGGTACTTTTTTTTAGAGAGTGAGCCAATTTATAAAAGATTTTCTATAGCTTCTATTTTGGGCTCCATCTTGTCTAATATTTTATTGGTGCGACACTTCCCCCTTTTTTTTTTAAAAAAAAAATACTCATGTATGTATAGGTTCTTGGTTGTTGTTTCTTCTTGGGTGGTTTGGGACGTTCTGAGCAAACTTTCAATCAAACCGGTAAGATAGAAAAGAGGAGGAGGGGGGGGTATGCGTATGAATAGGGGTGATTTATTTTAGTTCATATTAGCTGCACAGACATCCACCTCTCTTTTGGGATTAACCACTCTTTCTTTATTGATCCCCGCTGCTTTCAATGCTGCTGGTGCTAAAACAACCAATTACGATGCTGGAATTATCAACTTGAGTCATGGAACCGCTGTTATTTTATTGCTGGTGTACTTTCTATATTTGGTTTTCCAACTCAAGACTCATTCTGAACTTGTAAGAAAAAAAAAAAAAAGCAAGCAAAAGGAGAGACGATTAACACTCTTTTTTTTTTCTGGTTAAAAGTTTGAGGATGAGGCCGACGAAGAAGAAAAGCCCAGTACTACTCTTGGATTTGCTATCGGCGCGTAAGTTGACCGAATACCAGGCTTTCTTTCTCTTTTTTTTAACGCATCCAAAATTTTAGTTTGTTAGTTGTTACTGGTTTCATTGCTATTCATGCAGAATACCTTGTGGGGGCGTAAGTTTACACTGTCTGTGTCTTCTTGTACTTAAAAATCTACGTATTTCTAGTATTGAAGGTGTCGTGGCAGCTTGGGGGTTAAATGAAACCTTTGTCGGTCTGATTATCTTGCCTATTGTTGGAAAGTAAGTGAAAAAAGTTTATTCCAGTTGGTTTTCTATTTTTGGCTGCTTACCTATTTATTTCTATAGTGCTGCTGAACATGTAAGCTCTATTACTTTTGCTTTGAAAAATAAGATGAACCTGTGTATTGGTATCGCTGTTTCTTCATCTCTTCAAATCGGTCTCTTGGTCTCCCCTTTGCTTGTGTTAACCGGATGGGTGATTGATGTTCCTATGACCTTCTTCTTTGAGTTGTTTGAAACCACTGTTTTGTTTGCTAGTGTGTTGATTGTAAACTACCTTCTTGCTGATGGTAAATCAAACTGGCTTGAAGGTGCTTTGCTTTTGGTAAGTGGACACGCCAAAAAGGAATATAACAATAGTTAACCTGTATAATTAGGCTGTATATGCTATTGTCGCTTTGGCCTTTTATTATCACCCATCTTCTTAAGAGCAATAAATAAAAAAGCTCTTTTTTTTTCCGTTGTGAACTATTTTTTGTTTTTCCCAATGGACGCTTAATCTTTTTACCAATAACGCATAAAATTACCAAAAAAAAAAAAAAAAAAAAAAAGCCTACAGAAAGACCAGGGGCACAACCCGCTTTAGGGAATAATAATAATATTTTTGTAAATGCAAAACTTGTTTCTGGTGAATTCAAAGCCAACTGTTTGACGGGTACAGCAAAGAAAGGTGCTTTGTTGTTTCACGTTGCGCTAGAAAAGTAGACTCTTTAGGCTAATGCTTTGTTTTAAAAGTGCTTTTTTTATAAAGAGCAGATAATTACATAAGACATATTCAGTAGTTAGTGTACACACGTCTTTTTAATGTTTGACAATGTCATATAAATATCTATCTGACATTTGCAAGGGAAAATGATTGTTTTGTTATAAACCAGCCACTATCTAAAAAAGTAAGTAGCGATCGCGCTCTTTATTTATTTGCAACAGGTCTACAGTGACATTCATGGTAAAGTTGACAGCTGATTTGTTCATGTGGGGTTTAACAATGATGTAGATTGTATTCTAGCTCAAGACTTTGACTAATTGAAAAAAAGGGGGCTGTCGGGCTATGTATATACATGTATATATATACGTGTAAACATATACCAACTTCTAGAGTGATAGATGGCCTTTTCACATGTTACATTATGTCATACAGGAGTAACTATAGCCCTTTCTCGCTGAAGACTAAAAGGCTTTTTAAACCTCATTACACAGAAAATTATAATGTGTTTTTTTTTTTTTTTTTTTTTTTTGTAACCAAGATACCTTTGAGCAGCCATTCTTTCGTTTCATCGAAAACAAAAGAGGTCTTTCTTCTGTTTTATGTCATCTTAAAGTTCAAAAATGTAAAATTAGGTGTCTGCTCATTTTTCTAACGGATAAAAAAAGAACTCCCCTGACGATCTGATTAGAATATTGCATCAGTGCCTATCTGTAATCGTCTGCTTTTTATAATGGTAGATATGAAACCGAAAAGTTTGAGGCTAGTCGAAGCATTGTTTTCAGAAAAAAAAAAACGATCCGTGTCATTCAAACATTTCTTAGCCTGTTGTGTGACTAAAGTAGACATCATTTCAGAAAAAGGCTTTGTAAGACAGATAGATCATTAGAAACGTATACCTTTTTATGGTATTCTATTTTTTTTTTTTTAAGGTTCTAGAGCAAGCGTCAAATAGCTAATGGTATACCTCAAGCTTTGATCTCATTCCCTTTGTTTGGGGGCAGATTTTTCTTTGTTTGGCAGTGCACCCCCCTTTTTTTTTTTGTCGATTTTTTCTTATTGTAGTCGATAAGATGATGTAAACAGGCCATATGCTTAAATCAGGTTCTCGAGTTTTTAGCACTAGTTGATATCGCACTTCTAAAAGATACCTTATATGAAGAGGGTTTACAAGACTAAGCCAAATAGACAATATTCTTTGAGCTATTGTAGTATAGTTATTAAAGACATCTATTGAAGACCCTTTGGGTACTCTGGATATCAGACTTTATTTAGTACCGAGGGCGCTGTCAAAAAGTTTTTTTTTTTTTAATAAAACCATAACAACAATGGCAATTTAAAGTCAATGAACGTTGTTAGTAAGCTCTCGTTTTTATCTATTGACTTTTTCTGACCCTCTTTTTCTATTCTAGTTGTGCTTAATTTAGCTCTTGTGTATTATTGTCCTTGTGTTTGTATTACTAGTATTAAAGCCCAGTTATCATTATAGAAGGTGTCACTATAAAAAAAAAAAAGAAAAAAAAAACGTGCGTTGTCAAACAAATGACTGACCTGGTCACAAAATAGTCTTAGTTTGTTTTGCCTTTTAGGTTGTTTAACAAAAGAACAATGCATATATTCTTTCCTCATCTTACTGGGCTTTATTATTATGCTGACAGTTCTTTTTTTATTTATAAAAAAAAAGCACGTACCAAGCTTACCTCCCCCACTCCCCCTTTTTCCAAAAAAAAAAAAAGAAAAGAACCCTAATTTTATGTGCAACGAGTGATACACAAATCATTCAAAATCCTGCAAGCACAGACTCAATAAGTTCATGCAATTCACAGGTTTTTTTGGCCTGGAATTAGAAAATATTATAAATTGTCTAAAAAATTATCCGATCAAGACTTTAGTATCCCTTTGCTTACCAGACGAGTTGTAGACTGTTTTGCGAAAATGGGTGCCTTGTGTTTGTTTCTCTGTAATTTATTTATAAACAAACTTAGATAAGGACAAACTCAGATGTTTATGATCTACTCTACAGTTGCCTAGCAGTAGAGTCTTCTAGTAACTATTAACGGAGTCTTGTATATGCATGTGATGAAAAAAAACTTTCTTAGGTAACACTAGTCGTTATATAATAATATGTTTTCTTTTTTTTTTCTTTTACTTTTATTTCTCTCCCTCTATCTTTCACTAGTTTTCTTTTTCTTTTTACGCGTCAAACCTTTTCCTTTTTTTTTTTTTAAAAAAAAGACAAAAACAGATGATTTCTACCTTTTATCATACTTTTTCAAAAGATCCAGAACCAAGTTATGCTAATAAAAAGATGAACAGAACAGAAGTAGAAGCAGGTTCTATATTAGCCTCTTTAGCTAGCCAAAACAGAAGTCGCAATAATTCTGTTCAAAGCACAAAAAATTCAATGTCTATTCATAGTCTTTTAGGTGAGAAACAGATCCTTCTTCTTTTGTTTTGTTTTGTTTTGTTTCAACAAATGAGCAAAAGACAGTAGTTGACTCTTTTTCATTTATAATAGATTCGAATGTTAAAAAAGAACAAGAATATTCGATTCCTTACCATAGGCCAACGGTAAACAAACAAAAGAAAACTCCCCCTTTTTTGTTTTGCACCTTACAATCTTATTCACTTGTATATAAAACAGTCGCCTATATATTATCATCGCTCCTCTATATCAGAAAATCAATCGGACGGATATTGTAACTATACATTACTCTATAATAAGTTGGTTGTTAATCAACATGTATCTATTAGCTACGCCATCGACTCCGCCTTCCTGCTCTTCTTATATTCATAGGCCGTATGACACTTTATCCAGAACGGCTTCTATAGATAGTATGTGTATTTTTAAGGCAAAAGTACTAGTAGTATACTCATTATCTTTTTTTTTTTTAGAAGAACAATCCTATTTTAAGCACTTGCTAACACCTGCAGCTACACCTGAAACAAAAGCTTCTCATACTGTAGTATCTCCAAAAGTCAACAAAAGGTAAATCACTCAAATTTCTTTTTATGATTAACCTTGAATGTTCTAGACTAACTGTACAAAGCAAACAAAAAGTAAACAACAACAACAGCCTTTCTCAAAAAGCCCCACAGGCCCGTTTGGTAAACCTTTTTATTTCTATTGATTTTTTTTAACCCATATGCTATGAATACTTAGAATCATCACGCAAAAATTCGACGTAATGCTCTTCAAGCCTATATAAGTTATATGACCTATGCTGATATGAAACGCAAAAAGGCAAGACAGCCACCCAGCGAACATCAACCCACTTCGATTATCGAACAGCCTTTGACTGATTTCCTTTATCAATCATCCATTCAAAACACTCATTCAAAATAACTGTATATACCATATGCTCATTATTGTTTTTCTTATTATTATTACTATTGTTCGCTTGCTATTTTACTTCATGTACTAATTCACACATACATAAAAAAAACCTTTATTATTTTGTTTATTACAAAAAAAATATGGTTTTCTCCCCCAAAAAAATAAGTAACTATTGTAAACTCTATAAATAAATAAACATTGAGTCCAACCTCATTTGGTTCTCTCGCTTAAAATTCAAGGGTCACTTTAAAAGTGTGAAACGCTCTAGACATGACTGCTCTCTGAGATTGAAAAACGTACATAGGCTCTGTTTTTTTTTTTGTTTCTTTAGTGCAGCATTGATTAAAGCAAGGAATTTTTTTTTATTGGGATAGTCGTGTATTTACAGATAAATCCCCTTTACTAAAGAATGGTGGATCCCCAACGTTCTATGGGGGATTGGTAAATGGGTGTCATGCCTGTACATATACTGCTTTTGATTTCTTGATCAGAATTCAATTGGGAAGATACATAGGATCCAGTGTTTGGATTATAATGCGCCAGTGTCATGCCCAAAGGCGGTGTCTTCGGTCTGGTCGGTAAACACGTTTCTTCCCTCATTGAGTAATCTTGCCTTGATGGGGTTTGTAATCGTTTATTGGTGTTTTCCTGTAAATGCAGTATCAATATCTTTCGACTTTTTAATCAATTAACTACATACTTTGGTCAATTCATGTTTTCTTTTAGGTGTTTGGGTTGTATGCATCTTGATTATTGTTAATGTTTTTTTTTTTAAGAAAAAAAATCGATAGTGAAAAAAGAAAAAAAAAAAAAAAAAAACAATGGCCAAAACTTTTATAGTTTCTTGCTTAGAAAAAGAGGGGTTTGTCTGAGCGTATTCATATCTATTGGTTGAGCTTTTTTTTAAGGTTTTTTGACGGTTTTTTTGTACTTATTTTAGCGTATTCTTTATTGAACTAACGTTTTTAAAGTCCTCTTTGCCATTTTCGCGGTTAGTTTTTTTGTTTTTTAATAGGAGCATGTTTTCAGGAGTTGGATGGTTCTAATTGCCCTTTATATATACATATAAAATACAAATTAAAGGAGGCTCTTTCTTTGGTCACACTTGTTTTCTTTTTCTTTTAGGAATAATTCACTCAAAACAATAACAACAAAGCGATTCGTTTACTTAGGTGGAGATACGATTGGTTGGTATATAAAGACGTTTCAGCTTTTAACAATCCACCTAATTGTAGATCCTGTGTAACTGAAGCAACCAAATAAAAAAATACGTATTAAGAGAAATGTATACCTATAGGTATGTAAATCAGACATCTACATAAAACAAGTAAAGGCAAAAAGATAAGAACTTCCTTTGTAGCTGTTTATGAAACGAAAACTCAACATATCTCTTTTTTTTCCCGGTCAATTGGGTGTCAGAAATATATCTGATTTTTAAAAAGTGACCAATTTAATGAACATTGGTAAAACGGTATACACGCTTTTTCCTTGTAACACACAGCTCTCTCTTTTTGCTTTGTTCTGTTGATGTCTATATTCAATCGATCAAAAGAATCTTGGACTTCAACACCTCCACCTTGTCCACCTAAATCACGAGCACGGTATTCTATCGACTGGGCTGCGTCCAAAAATAGACGCAAGACTTCTTCTTATGCCGACATTTTAAACAATCGTCAGGACTGGCTAGATGAATTCAATGAGCAAGCCGATGAACAAACCATGGTTGAAAGAAAAGCACTACTATCAAAAACGGCAGCTGAGAAAGGGACCGCCATTAAAAAGCAGCCACTTAAAAGAAATACTTCGTTGGGTTTATATCAAAAGCATACCAGTCGATCTGTCAACAGTTTATCAGACTACCAAGGCTACTCTCGAAGCAACGCATCCTCTGTTCGTTCCTTTACCTACTCTCCACCTCCTTCAGCATATGTAGGTTTAAATGGTACATTTGCGCCAAGTGAGATCCCTCCTGTTCCACCTGTTCCTAAACAATTACGATCCCCACCTTTCTTGAATCAAAAATCAGATACACCAGAATACATGGGTCGATTTAGTCAAGATCTTGCAGAAATAGAACATGACATAAGAATACTAGAGATCGAAAAAGAAAGGCATACCCAATTTCTAGCCCAACAAAAAGAAGAGATGAAAAGAATAAAAGAACAATCTCATAAGCTTCCAACACAAACCAAAAGTAAAGGACGCAAGAGAGGAAAGGTAGAAGGAGAGAGAGAAAGAGGGAAAGAGAAAGAGAAAGAGAAAGAGAGAGAGAGAGAGGCCTTCTTCCTGTTTTTTTTTGTTCTATTTTTTTTTTTTAATGCTCAGTTTATTAGACTTTACCTGGAAGTTTAGCAACGCCACCGCCTCAACCCAGTCAACCTTTACCACCTATGGTATTAAACCCAATCACAATTTCCAATATACCCCCTTCTAAGAAAAAAACGCTTCAACCAAGCGCATCTACCGAGTTACTCCAGCCCAGAAGTTCCAAACGAAGCGAAGTCAAAACTAAGAGAGTGGACAAACCAGAGGCAAGTAAGAGAGGCGATGTTCGATACCCCAAAAGCGTCTATACTACCTTAAAATATTATGGTCAGTACCTTTCCAACTATGAAAAAGAAGAGATTCAGGATTATCCCAATGTTTATTTTGTTGGACCTCAGGCAGAAAAAAAGTACGATACAACGGCCAAAGAAAACGGCCATTACTCAATCGTTTTGCATGACCATTTGGCCTATCGATACGAAATCATCGGCGTCCTCGGTCGAGGCTCGTTTGGCCAGGTTGTGCACTGCTTGGACCACAAGTCAGGACAAAAGGTCGCTGTCAAGTTGATTCGAAACAAACAAAGGTTTTATGCTCAGGCCTTGGTGGAGCTCAATATTTTGAAAAAATTGGTTGAATGGGACCCAGAAGACAGATTTCATACCGTAAGAGTATTCAAACATTTTCAGTTCAGAGGACATCTCTGTATCGTATTTGAATGTTTGAGTATCAATCTTTATGAGTTTATAAAAAGCCATCATTACCAAGGCTTCAACCAGAGCTTAATTAAAAGGTTTCTACTTTTTTTTTTTTAAAAAAAAGGATGCTTTTGGCTTACGCACCACCTATTTTCTATAGGATAACCTTACAAATGCTACAGACCTTGACTTTCTTATACGATCATCAAGTTATTCACTGTGACCTGAAGCCTGAGGTACTTGTTCTTTTTTTTTTTTTTATTAAAAAAGCATACTCTGACTGGTTTAATAGAATGTACTACTGAAACATCCAAACAAAAATACAATAAAAATTATTGATTTTGGTAGTAGTTGCTTTGTATCAGAAAGAGGTACTTTTAAAAAAAAAACTTCAATTTCTAACCATGTACAACAGTGTATACCTATATCCAAAGCCGTTTTTACAGAGCTCCTGAAGTGATCTTGGGACTACCCTATAGCACAGCCATTGATATGTGGAGCTTGGGATGTATCGTAGCAGAGCTTCATATAGGCCTACCTTTGTTCCCAGGGAAAAACGAGCAAGAGCAGTTGGGATATATTATGGAGGTATTGGGAGTACCTGATAACTACTTGATTGAAGGATGCTCCCGGAAAAAGCTATTTTTTGGTAAGCGATATATACTTACATAAAAGCTTTTAATGAGACTTTGCTTTGTTATCAGATTCGAATGGATCCCCTCGCACGGTGTATAATTCAAAAGGAAAGAAAAGATGTCCAAATTCGAAGCCTTTGTTTCACGTTCTTAAAAGCAGAGATACTACATTTATTGATTTTGTACGAAAGTGTCTGTCTTGGGATTCTAGTCGACGTATGACCCCCAGAGAAGCGCTTGAGCATGAATGGATATGTAAATAAATAAATAAAAAGTGCTACGTGTTACAACTTCGGAACAACCGGCGGAAAAAAAAAAGAACTGAGTCTACGATATAACCTGAGGTCAAACGTTGTATGTTTGCACAGAGAAATACTTGAATACTTGTATAGAACAAAGCCAATATAATACCATCACAAAAAACACATTGTTTTCTCTTCACTTTACTTTTTTTTAAAAATTTAGCAAACGAAAATAAAAAGATCAAGTAAAAACTATAAGAAAGACCTTAAGTACAGCACATTATTTGTTTGCATTCACTTTTTTTTTTTCCAGTTCTTTTCTTTCTTTTATATTTTCTTTTTCTTTTAAAACCGTTTTCTGATGCCCCAAAGTAGTAAACTAATAAAAATCAACTCAAAAAGAGCGTGCGAGCCTTGTAAAGGAAAGAGGTATTCGTGCGACTCACAAAGCTCCTGTCTACAATGCACAGAGTTCAGTAAAGAAGAACATGCCCAGGAGCGTACTCGTAGTACTTTTCCTGTACAAGAGCTAAAAAGACTAAGCTCGGCCTGTGAGACATGCCGAAAAAGAAAGACAAAGTGTGATGGTGGGAGTCCTTGTGCATTCTGTATAGTGAACCGAGTTGAATGCGTCTATTCTGAAAAAAAAGCGTATGGAAAGCCGGAAGAAGCTATAGACAGAATAGAGGACAGACTTCAAAGAATAGAAAAATTGATGGCTGCATTTTCCCCCAGCTACTTTAATCAGGTAGAAGGTCACAGGGTCAGACCCCATCGCCACTCTGTACAAGGTGTAAACTCGGCAAGAGAGAAGAAGGACTTGTTGGACAGAAAAGGTAACACGCAGTAAGGGGGGTTTTCTTATTTTTCTTGACCCGTTTGTACAAACAAGCTCCTATACAAGCAAGAGGGTACCGTAGTTTCTCATCTATCCCAGCACGCTCTCAGTCAAGCATCGATCATTCCATGTTGAATCTTTCGTTGTCGCCAACTGTTTCAGCTCGTGTTCCTTTAACCTCAGCTTCTTCATCTTCAGCTTCCGAGAGTCATCAGAGTGACGGTTTTAATAGTCATTTGCCTACCCCATCTTTGTCTTCACAAAGTGACAGTGAATTTAAAATATCAATACCTAGTGTAACAGGTAAACATTGGTGTATCTTTGTTTTCTTCGATAAAAAAAAGTTAACGATAGAATAGATCAGCTATCAGAGTATACGTTTGGAGCCTCAAGCATCGATTACACTGTAACTCAATACCCTATTTACCCTTTGAATACACTGTCAGGTCATCGGAACTCTGCTTGAAACTCGCACGCCACATTTTTTTTTTCGTGTTTTACAGAGCCAATCATATTGTCCTTGTTTTTAATAGTTTAATTCTCTTTCGTCTCTCTTTTTTTCTTTTTTCTTTTCTGTTTCTTCTCAAGGAATGTCTGCCATCTGCACTTTTTGTAGTTCAAACCAAGTGACTTATGAAAACCGTTTAGCGTAAATATCAACGAAATAAATATAGTGTATATGTATACAAGTATTTTTATTTTTTGTTATGTTTTTTCATTTTTTTTATCATTGCCTGAATAATACATATATACATACATATCTATCTATCTATCTATCTATCTATATATATATATATGTATATCCGTACATCTAAATACAGTCAATGTAAATCATGCTACCGCTCTTGGATATATAAGAAAACGCAAACGTATGATTTTGACGACATATTTGGCAGCGTGGACGACTTATTTCAGAAGAACACGAAAAAGCAAAGCGTTGAGAAAAAAAAACCTACCCCTGTCCTCCTAAAATCTACTGAGAAACCAACTCGGGCTAGTTCATCTGCGGAAAAGAGAAAAAAGGAGCCATCGCCAGCTTTGGAAAGAGAAGTATATGACGAAGGCCTGTTCTCTGATATGGATGATGATAAGGATACGACGATACAAAAACACTTGGATTCCGAGACAAAAAGCTCAGCTCTTTCGAAAGAAAATTCGCCAAGACAAAGGAACAACAAAGAAAGCGCTAAAGACGATGAGTACTGTGGTCTAAAAAACTCTACTATACAGCAGCAATCAAACGATGACAGTATTGTTGTCAAACAAGAGAAGCCTATGATGAAAAAGCCCACCTTGCAACGCAAAACTAGCCAAAAAAACGCTTTTTCAATTATAGCCCAAGGGGAATCTAAAAAATCAAAGGAAAAAATAGAGCAGCAGGCAGTAGAGGAAGAGCTACCAGGAAAACAAAAGGATAACCCCGAACCACCAGAAGAAAAGTATGAACTTAGAAAAAAACGCGCAGTAAAAGAAGGAGCGTATTTTTTAGGCGATGACCATACTACTTGCGAAGATGAGGATGATGAGTATATTGAGGAGACTGGAGAAGAAGACATGTACGAAGCTATGGACGAAGATTTTTCTGATGAGGGTGTGATGGGGAATACACAGGTCAATGAACAGCCTGTAAACGTTCCAGACAAAACTGAGCGAATAGCTATTAAGAAAAGCACAAAGAGTGCTAAAAAGAAAAATCAAAGTATAAGTGAAGAAGAGAACGAGGAATACGAAGTATACGATTTAATGGATGCAACAAGAAAAACACTAAAGGGTTCAAGGTTACGGAAACAACCTAACAGTAAAAAGACAAGAAAACCTGGAAATAAATTCAACCCTTATCTATTGTTCAACAAAGAAATGAGACCGAAAATACAGGAACTTCATCCAGATGCATCTATCGGCGAATTGAGCAAAATCATAGGGAAAAGGTGGAAAGACTTAGACCCTGTAGGTGACTGAACAAAAAAAGAAAGCTCATTGTAATGGTTATGTAGGAAAAGAAAGAAGCTTTTTTGAAAGTTGCTCGGGAAAATGGAGCAGACTATGAAATAGCAAAGAGCCATCCGAATCTACCAAAACCACCACCTAACGTTTGGATTGTCTATTGCAAAGAAG
>JAIXMR010000170.1:0-30977 GCA_025677835.1 Sporodiniella umbellata | reverse complement strand
CACCAATGGAAAATAAAACGTTAGAATCTTATGAGTTTATTGAAAAGAGTTTGATGGATTCGTTCAAAGTCACTGCTTTACAAATTACGGGGTACTACAAGAATTCTCTAATGCAGAGCAAACTAGCCTACGTGACAGGCTATCAACAGGCACTTCAGGATCTCTATGGTGCTCTACATGTCAGCCCAGAGAAAAACCAATTGTCAGTAGAAGACATGCTTCGCTTTGCAGTTCAGAAAAGTAAACAACTACTTGAAAAGATGGGGCCAGTACAACACCACCCACCGCCCGTCACCGAAAACAAAAAAACATTTCGGATCGATCCTTACAGTCAATTCACCTTTACTCATGATCGACCAAGAAGTCTAAAAGAGCTTTATTACGATACTAGTCCTGTTACTACCACTAAGAAAAGACCTCACCCAAACGAATTGACCTTTATGGGGAAACTGTTCAATTTTGAGTCTCATCAACAACCTCCTTTCAAACGAAACCGATTAAAACATGAGGCTACCTCTTGAACAAAAGTGGTCCTTTTTCCTCTCTTTTCCCCACCCCTTTTTCTTCCCCTCTCCTTCCTTTTTTTTTTTTTTTTTTCTATTATAAATGTACAATAAAGAAAAAAGATTTGTTATTTACAAATGTATACATTAAACTGATATGTGAATACAAAAGAGTGTATCGCTGCGTATGTGTATCTATCTATCTATCTATTTAAGATTCCATCCACTTAAAAGAACCCATAAGAAGATGTTGTCTAGGCAATCGTCCAGGAGAAGGAGAAAGGACAGTCAATTTTCTCTTTTCTTCGTTGACATCCGATCTATTTAAAAGGTATCAGCAACCAAAAAAAAAAAAAAAAAAAAAAAACAAGAATATACAAATTGATTGTTTACATATAAATAAAGCCAACCACATTGGCTTCCAACAGTTTGTGATCGTGCTCGTCAGGAGGTGCGTTCAAGATGGCCATGACAGAGTGCAAACACATCTCATAGCTATCTACCTTGACAATCTGGGACTCATTCGAACTACTTTCCATACCCAAAGGAAGTGCGCTCGAGGGAGCAATCACGTCACCTACGCGCCATACGTTGATATCGCCATAATTGATCAACATACTGTAGGGCGACAGTTCGCATTTAGGTGTACCATAAAAGTATTCATGGACTTTGGTACGTTGTAACATGTTTTTGAATTGTCTGTCGCGTTCTACGACCCCACCAGATTTGGCCAGTTTGATAATGGACAGGTCCTCTTGATGACTCAAGATCCTGTTCAAATCACTGTAGAGTCTTTCATGGCCGAGTACGATCACTACGTTAACTGAGAATGCCTGGATGGCATGTTGAATCGTCTCATAACCTACTTGATCTACCAAGCCGGAGGTGTCAATGATCAAACCTGCCGTGCGACATTCTTCATCAACAGCCATACGGCTCTTGACAGCCTCAGCCATTTTGCTGGTCACAAGCTTATAGAGTGTCACATTCTCTGCTGGATTTTCAAACCCGTAATAATAAGCCAAAGGCATCGTGGCTGATCCAACTGAGGCAGCTGTAGTAGCAGAAGAACCGAATCCTTCTTCGACATCGATAATATGTTGTATACTGGTAGCCGTAATAGCCCCTGGCATAGTAATAGATCCCTACACGAGAACCAACATGAATAAAAACCGTTTTTAAGAAAAAAAAAGCAACATTATTACTTCAGAAGTATCCAATGATAAATAGATAGGTGTTCCGCCTTGTCGAAGTGAATAGCTTGCTAGAATCTTACAAAGTGAGGTTTTGCCTACATCGTTGGGGCCCACTACCAAAACACGAGGACCTAATTCTTTTTCGACCTTGAGTCGTTGTCTGAGCTGTTCAAGTGCAAGGTGGGTATTCAAATAGCTAGTCATGGGCGTCTCGTTGGCAACATAGTCTACTAAAAAAGGACCTTTGATCATCAACGTACAGCCATGCCAAGTATAGACCGCTGCCTTTCGGCCTGTAAAAGAGTACTCGACCCCTTTGGCTAACTCAGTACCAAAGATTTCGCCAGTGCCTTCCACTAGCTTGACACTGGCCTTGTGTTGAAAATCAACCTCGAAACGAAACTCATGATCAGGTCCTAATTTAATTTCTTTGGCCGGTTCCGTTTCTCCTTTCTTATAGAATTATATAGAAAAAAAAAAAAAAAAAAAAAACATGAATGGCCTGTTCACTTTTTAGATGATTCATTTCAAACTTGTTACATTATTAGGCATCTGAAATCGGATGGTTTAATATTAAAAAAAAAAAAAAAAAAAAAAAGACTTGATACCCAATTTTCTTTTTTCTACTTGGACTCAAAAACATACACGTTTTGCCAAAATAATGTCGTAAAAAAATTTGGGTGTCGCACTTTTAAGTTTGACTGTGTCGTATGTTTTAGGAAAGAGTATCTTTAACATAACCTATCATTTTACAAGTGGTCAAAGCTTTTTCTTCTGTAAGAGTCAAAAACCAAATCGGAAACAAGTTTTTTAACGATCTAATCTCTGCCAACGATCGCCTTAGATTCAGTTGACAATAAGAGCATACCTCCAAAAAGGACAGCCCGCTTTGTTTATTTTACTGCTTGAAAAGGCTTTCAGGACTAAAATTTTGTCTACAATAAGTTTCTTCGTTTCTTTGAAGTTACGACTACTGTTATTAGTTTTTAGTAGACTATCTGGTCTAGCTGCAGTCTAGTAAAATTTCATATTGTTCAAACACGAACTATCGTTAGGGCAGCCAATTGGCTTTAATGTACCTTTTTTCAAAATAGCTTTACCAGCTTGCGGGGTAGAGTATTTGTTTTTTTTTTGTTTTTTTTTTTTGGGTGCTTTAAATGATAGATTGAAGCTTAGGACTTATAGTATTTGTCTTCTTCTCCATTTATAGATAAATTAATAGAGATGGGATTTAACTAGTGGGTTGAAATATTCCGTGGGTGCTGGCTACTAACAATGCTCCCAAAACTGTGTGGTTTTTCTTACAATGAACTTTCTAGTAAATAAACCCTCGCAATTTTTATCAAGCTTAGAAGTAAAGTCTTTTACCAGTATCACTCGACTTCCAAATACGTATTTAGGACGATATAAATTTTTTTTTCAAATTTGGCTTTTTCATCACTTCATAATTATTTCATCTTTTGTTTGAGTGTTCGTAAAATAACAATAGTCAGCTTTAGTTGTTATAGGGATTACCTCTATGTGGTTCTGTAGACGAGATTCATTTGTAACATCCAAGTAATCTGAGACCACTAGACCGTCTCACAAACATAGTTGAATACAATCTAAATTTATGTATACCAGTGTGTTTGCCATTGAGTGTGTATTTTTTATAAGAATGGCTAGATTAACAATAAAAAAGGTTGGATTTTTAGGAGTAAATGATGTGTTGGCTTACCAAATGCAATGGGGTTTGAGATATTTTGGGTTTGGATATACGGCAGACTTGGATGGTCCACAAAAAATGTGATAGTGATGGTGTTTAAGCATGAGAATACCCAAGAGTTCTCATTTAGTGACGGAGCATATGGGTGGTAAATATCACCAGAACCTCCAACCTAAGTATGTCATATACTTCTATCAGCCCTAACATGGAACATGTCAAAAAAGCTTGAATGATATCAAACAGACAGAGTCCTTTTATTGAGCCAGAAAACAGTGCCAATATATATGGCTTTTTTTTTTTTTTTTGACAACGATTATAGTGTTGGTTCAGAGAAACGATTCGCCATACCAATATGTGTACAATTTTTAAAGGAAAAAGTTAATAAGTTACTAGTATTCTTTTATACAAAAGTACATACATAAGCTAATATTTATTGAATAATCGAGAACAATGTATAGAAAAAAAAAAAATCTCAACACTCTCTTTAACTTTGCTGCTACTATGTCGTGTGCGTTACATACTATCTTGTGATGATTGTAGTGACGGCTTTTTACAGTGTGGCACTTCAAGGAGATAGAGATGTGACGGTTTAGATAACCAAAAAAAAGTATAAAAAGGAGGCAGATTTTCGAATTTATTTTGTTTCTTTGTACTTATTCCAAGATGCAAACTTGTAAAAACATCAAGAGGCAAACTTGCGAAAACCCCAAGAAGGAAACTTGCGAAAATAACCTCAAGAAGGAAACTTGCGAAAATGACCTCAAGAAGGAAAACTTGCGAAAACCACCACATTAAACATTAAATGAAAAAATACAAATAAAACAAAATAGTGAAAGACTTTTATTTTTTTAAAAGACTATTGTGGACACTACTCTCATTTTGTCTCTGTACACCCCTTTTTTTTTTTTTTTTTCTTTTTTTTTTTGGTATTTGTTCAGCCTGTTAGTCTTGTATTTTATGCTCTGAATCAAGACTATACACCAAGCATGGATTTATAAGCTACTCACATTTATAAAATAATCGCTCAATACACTTTAGAGAACGCCTTGACCTTAAAAAAAAAACGAAAGTTGGCGCTACTAGCAATCCAAACAAATTTGAGAGTAATCTTACGCTAACACTAATTGAAAAATCTCATGAACACAAAAAGAAAAAAAAGAAGCCGTCTTATTTTTCAAGTCTTATTTAAGATGTCTTATTTGCTTTCATGGTGTTCTCTTTTTTGAAGACATGTTCACAATGTAGGCAAGATCCAAGGCAATCGCTGGCGGAGCTTAGATCGTTGAAAGACTTGTTTCCGATTTGGTTTTTGCCTCTTACAGAAGAAAAAGCTTTGGCCACTTGTAAAATGATAGACTACGTTAGATATTAAGAAGAGCTTACGAGAGTAGTAGTTTTTTTTCTTACAAAAAAAAAAAAACTTTACTATGAAAGTCTTCATTAAAAGAAACTTTTGGGCTACTTGGTCCAAAAAAAGACGGCAATAGGTGCTTTCCTTATCATATGTAACACAGATGATAGCCTTCTGCTTTACAAAACCCGCTTTCAAGCGTGTCATAAAAGAGATCAAACTGGCAATACGCATCTCTATGGGTAGCTATAAGCTTGCTTTATGACTTTTGCTAAAAGATAAGGAAGGAAGGGGAAGCAAGGAACGCGTAAAGGCTGCTGTTAGTTTTTTTTTTTTCCTTTGTTTACTTACGGAAATTAAAAACCGAAAAGCGCAAAAAGCCAATTTACTTGCAGAAATAGATAGAAAAAAAAAAGAGAGAGACAATGATAAAGGACTATATCATAAGTCGCTCTGTAAAGATTTTTTTTTAAAAAAAAAAAAGAAATGGAGGCGCGTCTTTTACTACCTTTTTCTTTACTATGTTCCTCAGATGGCTGCTGGGAGCCCCCTCTATCTTTGTTGGTGATTTGCCTTGGGAGGATCAACCCACCCTTATGGATCATTTGCAACTCAATGCGTGCGCACACACAAAGACACGAACGAACAACAAATTGACTACAACTGAGCCTTACCGCGGTTTTGTGACAAACCAGTCCCTGTTTGTTATTGTGATCTAACGATAAGGTGCAACGAAAGACTCTGATGATTTCCGGGCTTGTTGGAAGCCTAGGGCTAAAGCACTCTTAGTTGAACAGGGCAGAGGGCTGGTGGTTGGATGAAGATGGGGTGTGAAAGCTGGTGTCGGTAGTGGGTTGTTCGTACGACTCTCTGAAATGACCAGTTGGCACGTATATGAACTTCCAATGGGTAAGCGGCGGCGGTTGTGTTATATTGTTGCCATGCCTCGAGTTAACCTCCACTGCACCTTAAAAAATGATGTACCGAACTTAAGGGGTTGAGTCCCTATTGACTAGTCTATGAACGATTTTGAAGTCCTTCTGGGTTGGACGGTTCTGAAGTTGTCGCAAGACCCTGGAGGTTTGCGGTATCTATTACTAGTCTAGAGATACTGTTTGCAACTGGAATCTGCAGCGCTTTCACCTGCTCGTGATTGATTCTGCATATCATCAAAAGAACCCTTGGCTCTTTTTTTTTGAGAACTAAAAAGAGTACTTTTTGCTTTTTCTTTTACTTTTAAATAAAACTGCTTTTTTCTTTTTTCGACTTAACTTCTAAAGTTTTAGTGTTGTTCAAACTTTCTTTTGTCTTGTCTCAAGTTTAGATGCTTAATATAATACAGATATATATATATATATATATATAGTTTTACAAGCTTTCAGTCTTGGTATTTAGTTACGTTTTGACTCTTTGTCCCACACAGACTAGAAAATCACTTTTATTTCGGTTTATTATACTTCAAATAGCATTTGCTGTATTTAGACTGTTTATGTTCCAAATGGCACTTGGCATAGTTTTACTGATAACGGTGATGATTATAACAATGATGAGCGACGATAGGATAGTATCGTGATCAAAAAACTTTATAAAAAAGTAAACTAAAAGAGCCAATTCTCTTCTAATAAAAACAAGTATTGATGATAATACTATTTTCTGAGTATTTATTCAACGAATATGTTTTCCAAATTGAGGACATTGGAATCAAACAAAACCACCAAGAGCTCTACCGATTTTGAGGCCCACGTTTTAGTCAGATTTCAAATGAGAACCAAGGGCTAACGCTCGCCTTGTACTAACTAAAACAGCCCCAGCCTCTTGTTTTTTTTTCAAGATCACGCTATAATCGGATTACTTTCATTATAGCTATGCAAAAACAAGAGCTGACAGTCGCCTTGTACTGTAGAGTATGGAAAATTTAATTTTTGAAGCGTTTTTCATCTGGTCAAAAAACTAGAGTTGAGCGTTGAGTTGCGCTGAGCTGAGCTGAATTGAGCGTTGAGTTGCGTTGAGTTGCGTTGAGTTGCGTTTAGTTGAGCGTTTAATTGAGCGTTTTTTTTTTTTTTTTTTTTTTTTTTTTTTGCATTGCATATTTTACAGTGTCTCTTTGTTGAAAGACTTGTCAAAGCATTTAGTAGAATGAGAAACAAAGCCTTGGAAATCACTAAAATATAAACTGTTACATGCCTCACTAATCCTTGTCATGAGCGATTCTTTTTCCAAAAACTTATTTCGTTTCACTTTACTCTTGACGACTGACCAGAACTGCTCAATTGGATTTAGTTTGGGAGAATAAATGAAGTTCATGACACGACTTTATTTTTGGATCAGTCGACATCATTGTTGAACACGCAATTTTTTTGCACGACATCAAACTCAAAATCAGCGACTTTACTTTCTGAAGCGACTGTATGTGCATGTGTGTGACGTAGAGTAAAACCAACTCCGTAGTTAGTGTTGCTGCTTCTGTTTTTTTTTTTTTTTTTCATCTTTTTGTTGTGTAAATTCCTTTTTTTTTTAACAAAAAATGAAAATCTTTTCTATTCTTGTTTTGCGTAAGGATGCTGAAAAGGCCAAAATATTAGCTTCACAATTCGACTTGTCGAGCTTTGGTTTTTTCCAAAGATATACGTAAGTACTAGTAATAACGAGAAAAATGCAATGTTAAGGTCACTCATATTGCCTTAGTGTACAAGAAGTGATGAATTTCTCAGCTATTACAGTAACTGAACGCACACCGGCAGGACAACGCCAAAGCGTTGAAGCAGAAAGTAACTATATTTAAAAGTGTTTCAACATGAAGTCGGGAATGTATTGGTTAATAAACCATTTTATAGACAATGTGATTCATATTTATTCTCATGCCCAAGGCGCTAGTGGTATGATTATCAGCGATAAAGAGTATCCTTCTCGAGTTGCTTTCTCTCTGCTGAACAAAATAATGGATGAAGTATTTACAAAGTATCCTCAGTGGAAAACTGCCGAAACAATGGACTATCCCGAATTAGCAGAGTACTTGCAAAAGTACCAAGATCCCCAACAAGCTGACAATATTATGAAGGTTCAAAAAGAGCTGGACGAAACAACAGCTATTCTGGTATAAGCCTTTGTGTTCTGTGAGGGGAAATTCATATTCATTTTTTTCTTTTTTTTTTTTTGGTATAGCATAAAACTATTGACTCTGTTCTTCAACGTGGTGAAAAGGTATTAAAAAAAAAACTAAACAAGCTATATTTGAGCTTTTATTTATCACAACAAAATAGCTGGATTCACTTGTAGACCGATCTGAAGCTTTATCATCACAATCTAAAATGTTTTACAAGACAGCCAAAAGAACCAATGCTTGCTGTGTAGTGATGTAATGCCTTACGTATAGCTATGTATACACGTTTTTTTAGATGAACTCTTTCTCTTCTTCCCTTTATTGTCTTTATTCCTCTTATTCTCTTAATAAACTTCATTTAACCAATAAAGATGAGAACTGGCTGAGGTTTAATTCTTTTATGCAAATAAAGCAAAGTTGGCTGTGTTTTAGTCAATGATAGACTATCAAGTATTGATAATGAATACTAAATTGTTCAAGAAATACTTCACACTCCTCTGCCGCAATCTCCTTCTTTCCATTATTTGCTCTCTTTGTAATCCCTTTTATTATGTTTTGTCTAGTAGATATAAGCACACAGAAGAAGTTTTTATTCTGGTACATGTACACTATCTGTTTGATATAGTGAAAGTATACAGCGAATTCAACAGCCAATGTCACAGGCCAATCAAAATCAATTCTGAATAATCGGAAATAGAAGTCGTATTTTTAGAAATTGTGTCGCCTACTCTGAAATTATGTCGTAAGGGGCATATAAATTACAGGCGTTTTTTTTTGTGGGCGTTTTTTTTTTTTTAATAAAAGCCAGCGAAATGAAATGGCTGTACACAGACAGAAGTAGAGGATACATTTATTGAAAAAGGGATGAATAGAGAGCATTATGCGTAGTCTTCATGCGAATGATAGCTCAAACTGCAAAGTCAAATGCTTGAGACGCTTGCAATTCAACAGTAATGTTGGCAATGACAATCGATGATACAAAAAGATTGGCTATAGTACTCAGGTGATTGCTTAGTTGCTGATTTCTGATTACGGTCATGTCTTTGTGAGCAGAGGGAAACGAATGACAGTTGGTGAGCAACGGTTCCTTAATCTTGCCCGTGACCAGAGGGATCAATTCCTCGACAGTGCACTTTTGTAAACACGGAAGAGAATTGGCCCAGATTTTTACCACGCTCATTGTCGGCCAATGCAAATACCAGGCACAGTTAGCAGACATGTGCTCGGGTAATGGGCCCAGAATAACTATAGAGGGCTTACGTAGATAGTACGGCAATGTTGCTTTTGATTTGGCAAAGTTGATAAATCATATTGTTTGGTGATTCTAAAATGGTCAGAGTTTTCTCCAGGCAAACTGAATCTAGACAGAGGCTTACGTAAAGTGAATTAACAGTCGACGATAATCATTCTGATATATTATTTGAGCCTACTGTGACTTGGCGACGTAAGATGAATTTCTTTAATAGTGTTGCAGTGCACATGTAAATTTTGCCGTCTGGCGAAGCATTGATCTGTGTTAATATTAAGTTACTCAAGCAGAGGGAAGAACCAAGAATTGGAAAGGAGCAGAAGCTTGGATGAACACAACTAGAGGATATAGTGTGACATCAAAAGCTTGTCTATTACTTCAAGGCAAAAGGACTTCCAAATAAATCAGCGAGTAAGAGCCAGATGGACTATCAGTATAATGGAAAGGGGAAAGAATAAACGGATAGTCTAGTAGGAATACATTTGGCTGATAATTGACTAAGGCTTAAGAGATAAAAAGGTGTGGTATTATACTAATAAAACCAAAGTCAGTGTTCAATGTGTGCGAAGCTAAGGATTTGTTCTTATGATTAGTATTAAAGTATCTCTAGCTTTGAAAAAGAGTAATCAGATAGTGTTATGACACTTACAGTAATGACAATGGTATTCGATGAACACTTGCATAAAGCACACAAACAGAGAATGACAACTTAAGAGAGACAAAAACATATAGAAAGATGGAGCTAGCGCTTTTTGGCAGGCACCAATAACGAACAAATGTTATAGAAGAGCCAATCAATCACGATCCCAGATTCAAACATTGAGGAATAAATGGTAAACTTTTAGAGCCTAGTTTGAGGGAATAAAACAAATGGCTGCAGTAGAATTTGAACAGTCTTGCCAAGAAGACGACATGTCAGAAAAACAACAGTAGACTATAGATTCAGCCTGAAGAGAGTGACAGTGCAGTTTTTGACATTGTCAAGTAATTTGTCCGTGCCGACCTTTTTATATATGCTAAAAACTCAACATCCAAAAGCTACTGGAGGAATAGACGCTCAAGAAGTAGTTAAAGTACCGGTAGCAACTTGAAGACGTATAAACCAGAGATAGAGCTTGCCCGATAGGAATACTAGTGAACGGAGTGACCATTATAGACATACTTACATTCCCAGCGGAAAGCAACGTTTATAGGGTATCTATTGACAAGACGCCAATCAAAACCAGAAATACTAGGCCCTATGATCAAGTCGATTACGGAAAAATACAGCAACGTTCTACATGTTGAATTTTATGTAGACTCGATGACCGACTTTTTTTCTGGCAAAGAATATGTGATATTGAGCGCCACCAAGACAAAAGGCAAAGAATTTAAGCCCATAAAACACTGAATCAACATCGCTCCTTGGCGAATGATGTTGTCAACCTGGAAAGGTATGGATCCAGCCTGCCTCTACTACCATAAACCTAGGCACGCAAAATTAGAATATAAAAAATTTCTAAAGAGCAATAAGAAACTGCCACATTTGCGGAAATCTTAAACACTTGGTTAAAGACTATTTCAAATCAATTAATCAAAAAGTCGGAGAGAAACACCCAGACCTTTTATTCAGGTAGAAAACACTCATAGCAATACAGTGCCTACTACCGCCACACAAACAATAAGAGAGTAAAAAACCTCGACTGTCGCACTAAAAGTAATCCGCTCTCACTTATTTTACAATATTGCAATACAACCGCTATTGCGGATTAAAGATTCAGAATATAAAGATTGTTAGTGCCCATATCTCATTACAATGTGCACCGCCTACTTCTGTATGTAAAAGCCCTAACTTATGCCAATGAAATCACAGTCTTTTCTGGACACATTTTTCACATAGAGTGCAACTTCCAATACCAAAGCAAATAAAAGACCATAGCAATCTCTATTGGTAGAACAACAGCCACCTTGGCACAAAATGCTAGCTGCATACGGTTTAAGCCAATGGTATGACACACAACCTTCCATATACTTGGGATGTTCTTTAGAAAACTGTTCACTTCAATTGGAAAGCCTTTACAAGAAAATTGAAGAAAAACCGCTAAAGCATTCACAAGTTATGTTCCAACGCCATTCTGGGTAGGAGCATAATTGCTAACACGCCACTACTCAGTCGCGTTCGGCATAGTGTACACATTTTAGACCCCCAGTATTATTTTTTAGCCGAATTAAAACCATTGTCTTGAATTTCTTGAGAGAAAAAAACTTCCCCTCTGTAAAATTCGAGTATTGTAGAGGACCAAGACAAGAAAGGGGGGGAGGGAATCTGTACTGGTAAAAGACATGTACAGCCTCGGCGTTTTGATGGCAAACTCAATCCTAAGACCCTCTGAGACTTTCAAGAAAACTGGTAAACGACTCCAAACTGCAAAGACTATAGACACTGAAGCTTTGTGTAAAATAATGCCAAATTACGATAGACTGGTATGCCCGAAATAGTTGATGGCGCTTTGCTGACTGAAGTTACAACAAAATAGTTTAGATAGCAAGACCTACCTTCTTTGACATACTTATCGGACTAGTACCCTCAGCTCACAAGGAAAGCCGGAAATCGCTTCTGGAACATCTCCAACCCGAAACAATATGCAACAAAATATGAAGACCAACAACAAATCAAAGAATGTTCAAGATAACAAAAGCTTGGTAACTGATGACCGGTTTACACACTGCAGAAAAATTTAAAGTGTTGAACGCTTCTTGTGCGAATGCCAGCTTAAAAGAAACGTTTGGTTCACTATTGCCCATCACTTTAGAAAAGCCAGAAGAATTGAAAGTAGAAAGTACATTGACACTTTTGAACAAGAAAATTGCAGATCCAAAAACAGTGGAAACTGGGCAGCTGTACTGTTATAGCTTGTGGGATGTATTCAACATCTGGCGAATGCACAGGAGTCATATATTTCAAGACACTTTTTTTTTTTTGGCCCAATGAAGCTGTCACTAGAATTGTCTTGTGAGGAAGATTTACAATGAAAATAAGACGAATCTCAGCTAATACGCTGTTGTATATTGGTTTACAATTTTGAAGTGATCACCTATTGGTGGCCATATGAATAAAACATTACACAAACAAAAAAAAAGTAAAACTGGGGTTAAATGTAACCTAGAGTTTTTTTTATATAGTGAGTGCATCTATATATACACTCACATATACACATATATAAATAAATAAAAACCTTAATGATTTTTCTTTTTTTTTTTTCTTCTTTTTTTAAGAAAAAAAAAAAAAAGATGACGATGTGGAGAATGGAAGATAAAAAAGATATTTACTTTATAAAGAATGAAAAAAACGAAACGGTTGGGTTAGACGATTACGATTTCTTATACCCCACGATGGCTGCTGCTCCTCCTCCGCCTTCACCTCAAGAGCAGAACAGGCTAGAGTCTTATTTTAAGCAGCCTTTGACGGAATACAGCGAACATGCACATACGTTAGATCGTCTATTGAGACGTACGTTGAACACAAAGATTGGCAAAAAGAAAAGAAAATGGACCCCGTTCGGAAAGCGACACAAGCTCATGAAAGTCCTAACCAGCAACGATGGTCTTGATCTCTTTGATGAAGAAACAACTCGGATAACTCATGAATTGAGAGAAATGGTTTTGTAATAAGACAAACCCTATTTTGTGCGTGTACATATCTATTTTATATTAAAAATAATGAGCAAATTGAGAACAAAGAAAGGCTTTTATCGAAAAGAAAAAAAAAGGGAGAGAATAGCTACTTGTATATTTGTTTACTCTTGAAAAAAAAAAAAAAAAAAAAAAAAAAACCCTTTTTGACGAATTGATTGGATCATCATTCTTTCAGGAGCATAAACTCTAAAAAAGAAAAAAAAGTCTTGAAACGACTGTGGGAATCTTTGATAGACTGTGGATTTTTTAGTGAGACGATTTTAAATCAATTGGCGATGACATAAAAAAAAGCTTGATTGAGGTAATTCAAAAAGAAACATTGGTGCATTTTAGAAATAGGCACAAGGCATTATAATGAAATCTCAAAGAAATATCTGTAAGAAAACTGTCCACTAAAGACAGCACGACTGAAAGTGAGTTGGAAGAAATAGAAGATGGCCCTGTCAATTTGATGCTTAAACATAAAGGCTTTTAGCTGGCTCAAATAAAGTATGAAAACTACTCTTATGCTCAAACTACTGGTTATCTTCACAGTCTGCAGGAAGAAGGTCGTATAGTACCTAGCGCTGCAACTAGTCTCCGTAGTACAACATATTAATATGGAATGGATTTTACAATCAAGAGTTTTCTGGGTTTCGAAAAAAAAGTGCAAAACATGACGATTGTGGAAGACCACCTATCTTGATCAAAAACATACTCAGTTCTCAAACAAACACATTAATTCAAGTACTATATCAGTTACGGATTTGACTCACTATAAGTTATGTAAAGTTTTTTTTCAGGCCCGAGTAATCAACTTGAAATGCTTTGAGGTTTTGAACATACGAATAACAAGCAGCTAAACAAGACTCCAAAAGTTAGATAAAGTTCTACTTGAAGTTCCTTATGATCTTTTCTATGCATTTTAAGACTTATTCATTAAGTTGATTTAGAATGCGATAATTAATTGCAACTGTTGATACCATACAAGTAAACACATAGTGAACGCGCTAAATTGAGATAATAATAGTGCTACTAAACTATCAGAATTGACAGCTATTGATATGACAGCTTCCTTGGCATTAAATCAAACGGTAAAGACCAAACACGGCAAATTAGAATAGCGTTGACACACAGTATTTTTTTTTGTAGAAAGGAGGGAGTTATCACCATTATCTTCGGAATCATCGTCTCAGGGCGAAACTAGGTTGGGTTTTACAAAGATAACAGACAAATCGTATAATGAATCCCAACCATCATCTACATATGAAAAATCACTAAAACAACGAAAACATGTTCAGGTATCAAATGAAATTGTTAATGATCACTTTAACGATAAAGCTACTCATTAAATTGATAACAATCTCAGCTTAGATGAGCGATTTTAAACATAATACCGGATTGTTACAAAATAAGAAAACCGTTTATATGCAAGACCTAGGCGCTTGTTTTCAGTTAATTACTACAGTAATTACCCGGCAGAACCTTTTCTTGAACCTTATGTTTTTTAGATGAAACATACAGCGAAATTAGAAAATAGAGGAGGATAAGCTAAAAAAAAAAAAAAATGGGGGGAGCAAGCGTGGATGTACTATATAGGAATTAAAAATACTTGAAGGTATTGCTAGCTAAAAAGGAATTATTTCAATCACCAATAACAATTCAAGACCCTCCTACTAAAGACAATATACTTTAAAGAGATTTAGGAGTATTTCTACTCAAATCAAGTAAAACACTAGGTATGCCCCTTTTAACCAACAGCTATAAACAATCTGAAGTTGGTTTTTCAATTCAGAATATAGCAATAGGATTCCGATTTGTTTTTAACTCAAAATCCAGTACTGGCAAATCTTAATTTGAATGAGAAAAAATCAATTGCCACCTAACTTCTCCTTTTAGGGAATAGTCTTTTAGAACAGACAAAGACGACACAGAAAAAGCAGTACGTATAGCAACAACCAAGAACGAGGGTTTGGATAGGTCAAGCTGAATTGTGTTGATAAAAGATTAAAAGAAGACAGAGCCCGCTTAGTGGAGTTTAAAGAAGCAGCTGCATTGTCGAATCAAGCAGGCGAAATCTGCAACGGAGTTCTATCTATTCGGCATATTCGTAGTTGATGATACTATTGAACTATATTGTAGCTTGTTTTCAGAGGTGCAATCTTTATTACAAAAAATAGTGCTAACAGCATTAGTGATATCGCAAATTTCGCTTAAAGAGTCACTAGAAATTCTTTTCAGATTAAAGGTAAATCTAATACTATACCCTCATACGATGATGTTTATATCTATGGAAAAATAGGAAACGATAAAGAATTCGCAATAAAGCCCTTTGAATTATAAAAAAAAAAAAACCCCTACGTTTATTGTAACTGTTTCAATTGTCTTGAGCACATAATTTCATTTATTAAATCGTTCAATAAGGCTTTGTCATGCTTGGTCTTTACCGTTTAATTTAATGCCAAAGACGCTTTTGTATCAATAGCTGTCAATTCTAACAGTTTAGTAGCACTATTATCATCTCAATTTAGCGTGTTCGCTATGTGTCTACTTATTTAAAACCGTCTCACTAAAGAATTTACTCTCTTCAGAAGAGAAAAGTATGTCTAAACGTTTATTTAAAACCCAGTAGTTTTGGGTTTGCCTTTCTATACATATCACATGAAAATGAAACGCTGAACGGGAGGAGTTTGAAAATATGACATGGAGCGAAAGTGTGGGGAAGATGTGGATGGGTTAGTTTAGGAGCCAAAGGTTAAAATCTGAAAGAATTTTGTGAATAACCGGGAATACGATTAAATTTTTTTCTGCTTACCTCTGTTACTACGCCAGCAGCCACTGTCTCGCCTCCTTTACGTAGCATTACACGTCCCAATTGTTTACTGTCTTTAAATGTCTCTAGCGGAATAGCGCGTTGGTTCAATTTGATTTGTACTTTGGCTGTCATGCCTTTAGTAAGACAGCGTGGATTTTTTTTCACCACTTGGCCAGTCGATTTATCCAAAACCTCTACTAAAGCTACTAATGAAGCAGGCTCGTCTAGACTACCGTGATGAAGTACGACTTGATACCCAAGCGTGAGTGGAATACGTACATCAAAGACTACAATCTGAGCTTCAAATGTACTTGTTACTGGCACAGGATGACTAGATGAACAAATAACGCACCCATTGCTAATAAAAAAGAAAAAAAAAGGGGGGGTTCTTGAGCACAATAAAGAAAATAAGGAATGTCCATTACCTTAGATTCATAATATCAATATTCACCAAAGTCATCAAGATAGAATCCCCTGCAGCAGCCCAATTAGCAAACTCGTCATTGACCTGAAGTGCTATTTAAAAGATTAGAAAGGATCTCTTTTCGAGTGCATCTATGTGTTTCTATTACTTTTCACATGAGCTGTTTCATTTCCTGGAACAACAATGACTTGTTCACCAATCTGCACCGAGCCTGATTCCACCAAACCAGCAACAGAAACACCACCGCTACTACCAATACCTCCCTTAAAGAAATCTGTCACACGAATACGTAAAGGTCTGTCTAATAAACGAACCGGGGGTTCAAAACGGTCAATCAGGTCCATCAGCGTAGGCCCATGTTGGTACCAAGACTGAAGTAATGGCAGATCTGGAGAGTGGACGAGATTATGACCCGTAAGGCCTGAGACGGGTATAAAATGTAAGCTGTTTTTCTTGTAACCGATCTGCAACAGGTAGATACTCAGCTTGTCTTGAATCTCTTTAAAGCGCGTTTCGCTCCAATCGACCAGATCAAGTTTATTGATGGCTATCACGAGTTGCTGTACACCCAAACTACGGGCCAAGATAGCATGTTCCTTGGTTTGACCGCCTGCTTCAAATCCGGCTTCGAATCCTGAGGCAGGGGCTACTAAGATCGCTGCGTCAGCTTGTGCAGTGCCTGAGATCATGTTGGGAATAAAATCACGATGACCAGGTGCATCAAGAAGAGTAATCTGTCGGTGTGCCGTCTCGAAATAATTGGTGGCAATATCCATCGTGATGCCCCGGTCGCGCTCTTCACCTGTCTCATCTAAAACCCAGGCATAGGCAAACGATCCTTTTCCAATCTTTTGTGCATCGCGTTCAAATTTTCGCATGGTTCGCTCGTTGACTTGGCCTAGAGCATAAAGGAAATGACCCATCAGCGTTGATTTACCGGAATCCACATGTCCTATTCAACAGACCCTTAGTATTATCTTTCTGACTATGTATGGGTTTTTACCAATCACAATCAGGTTCAGTTTTGGTTTCTCTTTGGATCGTTTTTCATACTCTTCTGTCACATTAATTCGCTTGGATGCTGGCACTTTGGCTAATGGCTCTTGTACTTTCTTCAGCCCCATCGCACTCATATCGCGTGTCAGCTCTTCCTCATCTGATAAAAATTCAATTTCATCGTCCAATGGCTTCGCAGTTTTGGTAGCCTTGGGTGGAGCCTTTTTTTTCTCGGCTGCTGCGTCTTTCTTTTCGGCTGCTGCGTCTTTTTCTTTTGAGTTAAATTGTCAAAGGCAACAGTAATGATATCAACAATACTCTCGTCTATACCCATCCTTACCTTTCTTTGCTTTCTCTTTGGCTTTTTTCTTTTCTTCTATAGCATTCAGTTTGGCTACTTCGTCTATAGAAAAAAAAAAAATCAACCTTCACATTGACAAAACCGACATTTACCTAATGCCCAAGCTAATGTTTCCTCTTTGTCTAAATAATAATACCATAAAGACTCTTTGATCTGTTGACTGCTCAGTCCACTGGAAAGACCAATTACACCTTCAATATATTCTAGCCCTTCGTCTAATAGATCAAGTTCTTCATTCGTAAGCTCGGATTCGTCCACTAAAACACTGTTTTAATTTTTTTTTTTTTTTTTTTTTTTGACGTCTTTTTTAGTCAGTTTTACATTGATTTTCGTCATAGTCGCTATTATAATCGTCTTCCTCTAAAATATCTATCCATAACGTTAATACCAAGATAAAAACCTATCTATTGTATATTGACACTTACCGTTTACGTCCAAGTTTCTGACTGCTCTATGTCTTGACATATTGTTGTACGTCTTTCTTTATATCAAAAGAGAAAACAGTTGAAAGAATATAAAATAGCTTGAAAAAAAAAAAAAAAAAGTACATTTATTTCATTATCAGCCAATGACATAACATGAAAGAGACAATAGCAGGACAGTAAGATTTTTACCACATGTGCTTTTTTTTTTTTTTTGGAGTTCAATGATCCAAGCCGTATATTTCTCTACATAACTTTATTAGGTCTTTCGTATAACCTTGCACTGCCAAAACGGACATACAGATCTCACTGTCTGCATATTGCCACACTCGTCTATGCGTAAAGCAAACCTTCTTAAGAAATCTTTTGCTCTGATATAATCAAATAATGAAAGGAAAAAGAGGTCTACAATGGACTCAACACACTGTAACAATCGCAAGGGACGCGGGCAAAGGTTGTTTAATTGAAAGATTTTTTAAAGCGGTCCTTTTAATTCTTGCGTACTTTAACCAACAGTTTAACCTGACAAAAAATGAGCCCTGTACGATCAAACAACAGCTATTTTTTCCTGTACACAGCTCATTTAGACCCATTGGATTGTTTTTCTTTTTTAGTCAATGACAAATATCTCAAGTTTTCTTTAATGAAATAAAATGTGTTATTGGGGATTGACTTAGTATAAATCAAAACAAACTGGCTACAATAGGATTGAAGGTAGACTTTATAAATTAGATGTTGACACCAACCACTGAAACGATTCACATCCTCCAAGAGTTTGATGCGAACAATCGTCGGTATAGCAAGGCTGCGTTAGATCGTTTGCCGAATTTTGAGCTACAAGAAATCATATACAGTCACAAATCCGGTAAAGATCGTCCTCGAGATTTACTTTGAAGAGACTACGTTGATATCAGACAGTACATTCATCGCTTTGAAAGGGCACTCATAAGGTATGTTGATACAAAAAGCGCTTGGCTATGATTCCTCAAAAGGTCTATTCTTTTGGGTGAAAATAAAGAAGCCACTCAATGGATCAAGACAATAGAAAAAAAACCTTCCGGTGCACAAAAACAATGACTAGCAAAAAAAAAATTTGATTGAAAAGTTTGAAACTATTTATTCAAAAGAAGTTTATACTCATATATTTAGCCGTATAAGCCGTGAATATGGCGAGCTACCACATCTCATTACCAAGAAGTACTACGACTTGTTGAAAAAGTCAGAAACCCCAAACAACCGTAGTACATTGATGTCTTTTATATTTAAGCTACAACGCCGAGTTAAAGAAACTGTGCTCACTCGCCTCTATTTGATGGAAGCGGTAAAAAAATCCCCCCAACACATGAAAGTACAGTGATAAGTGGCGATTACATGTTAAAAGTTTTGAGACCGCTAAGGAAAGACAAACGCCATGTAACACGAGAATGTTAAGGGATTTTTGGTTTTTCGTAGAGTTGAGCCTATTTGATTGACATAGAGTCAAGTTGAAATTTTACTACCTTACCTCTTACTTGTATAGACTTCAATAAGCAAATACAACTGTTTTTTTTTTTAAAATTCATTTCAGCGGGAAGCCAGTTTTTTTTTTGGGATATATTTTTTTTCTTTGGCCAATGACAATTTCCGAATTCAGTAGAACTTTTTAAACTGTATTTAAGCGTAACACTTTATTGGGTTTTTAGGGTTCTCCACTTTTAACAAACTAATCGAGTATCACCCTATTTTTTGGTTTGCTATCTTGAAAATAACAGTAAAAATAAAAAGGGATTTTTCAAATTTTATCCCTTTTAAGAAGAAATGACTACTTGTAGCTATGCAGCTATTGCTGAATCTGAGGGAGCGAAAAAGTTAAAAGTGTCATCTCAATGATACTGCTGTACACTATTACTTTATACTAAAAATTGTAATGTTTGAAATTCATTAATACGTTTCCAAAGATTACAGGCTTCATACAAAAAAAAAAAGGGCTTTAAGAATAGAATTAGCTCATCATTCTGAAAAAACCGTACTCTGGTTGATAAGCCGTTGGATTTTGTTAAAATTCATATACATGAAAAGCTCATTCAGTCTTTGGAGATCTTTGAACTTTTTGACTAAAAAAATAATAAGTATAGAGACAGTCAATCAGTCAAGACTAAGAGCAGCAATAGATGAATATCAAGCCTACATCATGGTATTACACTTTCAAAAATAAAAAAAAGTACCAAATATGAATAATGATTACAGTAAGAGAAGAGTGCTTTGGAGATAATAATAACAATAAAATAAGAGACAAGTCAAGTAGGAAAAAAAAAAAAAACTTTATTTAATTAATTTGAAAACCAAGAGAAGGTTGACCTAGTCAGCAGTTAGCATAGTTTTTCCTATTTTGCTTTTTATTTAGGATCCTAATGTAAAAGAAAAAAGTTATATGTAGATCATCCCTAATTTTGGAGCAGTATAGAAGACTACACCATGTTATTTCAGGAGATCTGAAGTTTGCTCTTGTTTAAGGCCACCAACTCCCTTGCGAGAGAGATATCACCCTACTTTACCATCTTCTTAGATACATGATTCAGGGCTTCCTTAGCATCATAGGGCCATTTCCCCCCGCCCAAGTCTTTACCCGGTATCTTGCAAAGCTTCCTGTGTAGCCTGGAGGTATACGACTTCTTAGCACCAAGCTGCCTTCGATGTTGAACGCGCACGCAGATAGCCTCCATCGATAAGGTCCTGGCAATGGCTCTTCCCCTTTGCTACCTCTTTATCCCAGGTTGTACACCATCCACCGCAAGGGCACTAGCCAGACCCGGGAGAGTTGAATCTTTAAGCTCTTGGCGTTCGAATGTGATCAGTCCACTACCTCTTGACAGAAAAATATAAATGAAGATAGATTTGCAAGGAAAAAAAAAAAAAAAAAAACTTTGCAGGAAAACCCCCCAAGTTTATATACAAAAATCGCGTATTTTTCCTTTCTATATTATTATTGGTGCTTGCTCTGATAAGCTTTTCCTCATCTCTTTTAAAAAAAAAAAAAAGCCTCTTGGTTTAGCTTTGTGTTTCCATGGCTTTTTTTTTTCTTTCTACATTATTATTGGTTCTTGTTCTAATAAGCTTTTCCTCATCTCTTAAAAATAACAACAAAAAGCCTCTTTGTTTAACTTTGTGTTTCCATGGTTTTTTTTTTTCTTTCCGTTGCTATCGTTTTCCTTTTACTATAGTCAATATAAAGTCTTCCTCTATTGGTTTTGTATAAAAACGTGTATCAGCGGTTTCTTTTTAGTGTATATTGTGCATTCTTTCTTCAATTATTAAGCGCAAAAAGACAAGAAAAAAAAAAAGGGAGAGAATGACATAATGTATGAATCACTTTTTCATGTGAGGCTTTGTTTATCATCTTTCTTTTTTTTTTTTTTTTTTTACGCGAGAAAGTTCCAGAGCTTTGTACATTTCGCTGGTATAACTTAAAAAGCACATAGCTCTTTTTGTTTTGCTGCTTTCACATTAAAAAAGACCTTATAGAGACAAACAAACAGACAAAAGTCTGGTGGTTGTCTATACAACAAAAAAAGCTAAATAAAAAAAAGCCGCTAATTAAAAAAAAATGCTGATGTTTCTCTCAGGTAGCACATATCGTTTTTTTTTCCCACTGATTCTTTTCTTTTTTATTATTAAGAGGACCAGTTTATGAGCGAAGCTTTGTATTAGAAACTCTCAACATTGACTTGTTCTTTTGGGTTCTTGAAACAAAAAAGGTTTTACTTTTATTGTCGACCCTTTTTTTTTTCTATAAAAAAGGGTCTTCAGGGCGTCGGCGTCAAAGTCCGCTAACGTTTATGATTGTACAAGTACACTTGTGACTATTAACTTTTGGTTTGTACAAGTTCTTTAGTGTTTGTTTATATGGTTGAAAAAATACACTTTGACTGTTTGTTTGATGATAGGCAGAAAAGCAGCCAGAGCTATATACTGAATACCTACGATAAAAAAGGTAGACAGGCATCTACAATATTTTGTACAACGCTGGCCAGCATGTATAATGTTGTATTGGTTTTCATTCGTTGCGGCGATTGAATACATCAGTTAGCTTTCTAATACTTTTTCATCTATTGACGCGCTGAAGGAATAGTTGGGTATTAACCCATCAACAGTAGCTACAGTCTTTCTTCATGTATTGGAAATGAAAAGTCACAGTTACAGAGCTCATGTTTTTTGAAGTTTGTAGATTAGATCTTTACGAGAGTAGCAAAAACAAGTAAAAAAAAAATCATAAAAGTATAATCAAAGTCTACATTATTGTTTATGGTACAACGATAGTTTATTGGATTGACCACTTTCAAAGTACAATCACTTTATCATACCAGGCTATCTCAATTTACATGAGTCTGCTTTTTATTGCTGCTCCTTTGATTATTTACTGTTTTTATAGGAGAACACAAAGTTACCCTTCAACAAGGTCTGCTTATAGATATGCTTGATAAAAATAGGATATGTGTAAAAGCTATGCTTTCCATTAATATATGAATTATTGAACGGGCAAGGTTGATACATAGATACTATACCAATTATACTGGCATTGAAAAGAAGTCATTGGCTACTCAACAGCCAACATTAACATATCCCCTGACAGTAAGCCGGAATACAAATCGTCGAAAAAGACCAAGAAAGGGTTGGGTAAAAAAGTGTGTAGATAATCAGATGACGTGCTTGTATTCTTTAGGGAATGTATAGGGACTTTTATTCAATAAAGGGGTTAATGTACAGGAAAAGTATTAAGGGACTCATTCAGCCATATCCTTAATATGCTATATTTGTTCAACATATGAACAATTTGTAAGTGCTATTGGTTATTCTGTGACTCAAACCAAATGGGCTTATAATACTGAATCAGGTATAGCTTACGCATCGAAAATTAGAAAAGCAAATCCTTTACTCTCAACAGTAATTAAATCTTGATGTTATATCGATCGAGGCTTTATGAATCGACTTGTGTGCTATTTGTCTAAAGCCTGTAAGCATTAAAAAAATGCCATGAGCTATCTTAGTCATTACGGCCAAATCTTTTTTAAAGGCTAAATTTCAAGATGAATATAATACCCGTCATACTATAAAGAAAACAGTCCAAAATCACTGTTCAGATCTAACTTTGATGCTGTTGTTTTCCCCCTGTGGAAAGTATTGCGTGATGAAACATTTTTCTAATAAAGTAATATCTACCAGTCAAATCATGTGAAAAAAATTTGGAGTGTATCGTCAGCAGTAGCCAAGATGGTAAAAGAAAAACATGAAAAAATTAATAGAAATACGTATATAGTATTTTTCGGCGCTGCTTCATGTAATGGTTCTATATCCATCATATTCAATCAACCAAGAATCATATAGCTTACTATAATTTCTTCAACATAACCCCAGTTTTTGAAATCGGCAGACTACTACTCGTACCTTCTTTGACAGACCCACCAGACTTGTGTCCTGAACTCACCAAAAAGGTAAACTACTGTTGATACTCCGATCTTTCACTAATTTATAATTTCAAGGCGATCAGCTATTGGTGGCCCAAATGAATAAAAAGTTCTACAAAAAATAAACGCTAAATTGGTTTTCTTTTCTCTTTTAAAACAAAAAGAATGGTACAGAAGAAAACAAACCATATACAAAAATAAAGTGTACTTACAAAAAAAAAAACACAGGCCGGTGCACCTACTATTCGTCAAAAGAACAACTTGTACAAGAACAGAGCTATTCATCACAAAGTGCCTACCAAGACAAATGAGGCCAAGGTAATTAAAAAGCCCAGTTACTCTTATTGGATTGTTGCTCTCTTTGCCTTTGTGTTATTTGGTGGCAGTAAGTAATTTAAATAATACGCAAAGAAAAGACATAGAAGTAACATTTAAACTAGTCATCCTTCAAATCATCGATTTGTTCTTTTAATTCGAATTTCTCCTTCTCATCCATTTTCATCATCAAAACAAAAAAAAAGTCTCAATAAAATGCTTTACTCACAACAAACAGAGAAACATACCAACAAAAAGCTATTTTTTGTTTTTTACTATTAGATCTTGAAAACAGTATAGGATGTATAGAGGTTGATTGTTTGGAGACTTTCAGACTAGCACTTTTTTTCCCATTCTCACACTATATAAGACTAAGAATAGAACACCTCTTAATGGCAAGTCATCAATGACCTCTACAAGGTATTGTATTTTTTTTTTTTTTTCTGTCTGATCCTGGCTACACATAATTATACTTTGTGTTCACTTCGCACTATTGATAGCTATAGGCGCTCACGTGAACAATGCGCTCTAAATCGACTTTATTGATTCCAGGTAAATCGATTTCTTTTTATGATTGACAATAAACATGGAAAATAGAATCTGTAAAAAAAAAAAAAGGACCAACTTTTAAGAGTGTGGGGAAAAAAAGGGGAGGGAAGACTCAAGGTGCATGAAGTACGGCCCGCGTTCGGGCATTGAATGCTTTTTCTTTTGAGGATTAAAAACTTACAAATCTTTTATTCACTTTTTTTCTTACTTAAAGAAAGGGAGAGCGAGAGAACGATATGACCCTTATTACTTCTGTCAAAGATTATGTGAAAAGACATCAACGTGGTCTTATGGCTACAGCTATTATTGCTGGAGGAGGATATCTTGCAGGAAAATACGCAACCAACAGAATAAGAGACGTACAAGAAAAAGCAACT
The DNA here is from genome assembly GCA_025677835.1 of Sporodiniella umbellata. NCBI lineage: Eukaryota > Fungi > Mucoromycota > Mucoromycetes > Mucorales > Rhizopodaceae > Sporodiniella > Sporodiniella umbellata. The sequence goes on along the minus strand of JAIXMR010000170.1, from coordinate 6,519 downwards.
TCTGAAAGGCTAGCTAAAGAAAAGTAAAGTAGAATGCAATTGGCTTTTTTTTTTTTTTTCTTTTTCATCGTACTCATAGACAACTCTTGATTTTGTTACGTATACGTTTAGTCTGAAACGACGTTTTCAACAGAACCAAAACGATTGTGTATTTACCGTCATTTCTCTTTTGCCTACTTTGAGCGATCAACTTTTGAATGAGATCAACATTGAAGCAGAATGGGCCAAACTCCAAAAATCAAGGGATCTAGAAAAAATCGAAAAAAAGCTAAGACAAGAAAGAGAGGCAGCATATGCTTCAAAAGATGAAGATGAAGTCAAAGAGCTTGTGCAGGACACACAAGAAGATAAACTGGATGCTAGTGTCAGCAGTCTTTCTACCTCTGTTCTTTCTGATGAGAGCAGCAACTCTTTACCTGAAGGAATTCTAGATAAAGGAGAAAAGCAATTGATTTGGGAAGAAATCAAAATTAACAGTAAGAAGTCTAGTTAAGACTTGTCTATTCATCATTATCACCCTAGGTTTTGTACGCACCTTTACCTCAATTTATTCCGTCACATTGTTGACTTTACTCAGTCATGTTCAGTTAAACCTTTTGGGCCGCTATACTTATATGTGGTCTGTCTCTATCCTGAACAAGTCTGAACCCGCTCTTCATGTACAGCCGGGCGATTCAGGCTATCTTGATCCACAAATTGAACACATGTTCTTGAGTCTCAGCTGGTGGCTACTTCATCGTGGATGGAAAAAATGCGCTGAAAGAGTGGAAGAGGCTGTAGAGCATACCGTAGGAAGGTAAAACAACAGTAGGAATTATTTTTGTTTCTCACTCTGGAATAGCATGTCATTGAAACAAACTGTAGATTATAAAGAAGCTCAGGAGTTGGCTTACAATTTAAGGGGGCACATTGAATTTGAAGACAATGGAAATGCTACAAGGTATGTGGTATTGCGTATACATGCTTATTTAAAACTAACCAAAAAAAAAACCCCCCAGCTACCTTACTTGGATGCTTCCTGATACTGAAGAAGAAGTACTTGAAGTACTTAAGGCTACTGGGTTTGATGTCAGTGCTCTCAAAAAAGAAAGTTCTGGTATAAGTTTTCAACGATTATTGGATGAAGCAAGAGACTACATTGACAGGTAAACAAAAACGTTGAGTGGGTAAAAACTTATTTTTTTATAGTCCTGATTTTGACAAAGTAGCAGCGAGCTGTTTCAATGAAGTGTTTGCTATTTTTGACCAATATGCGTTTGCTAAAACACTTCTGCCTGATTTGGAAGAAGGCGTTTCTATTCAAGAAATTACAGAAGAAAAGACATTGACTCTCGCCAAACTTCTACCCATCATCAGTCGACAATCACATCTTGTTATTGCCGGGAATGAATACCTGAATGTAAACTATTTATTTTCTTGCTACCCTTTTTTAACCTTTCATTTAGGCTTTTGCTTATATCAAAGAGCTTCAAGCGTTCTCTGCTATGATTTATACCCAATTTGATGAACAAATGGAGGAACAAAAAAACTAGTGAAACAAATGCTTTCTTTTTTTAAAAAAAAAAATACAATAATACTTAAAAACCACTCTATCTTTAACAAGAAATCTCTTCACTAAACGCACGCTTCAATTCGCTTTTTTTTTTTTTTTTTGACACATGTCTAAAGAAACTCAGCTTACTGCTTAAATCCTCCCCTTCCTCATTTGTATAGAAAAGGAAAAAATACGGAGTTGGATTTTCTACAAACAAATAACCTGAATATTTAAAGCCCATTACACCAAAAAATGCCTTTTTTACTATTCTGGTTTTAATCAAATTCACTACAACACGTCTCAATACGAAAATGACTTTCTACAACACCATAAAATGAATGTTACAAATATTGTTGTTTTCCAAAGCTTTAGGTTCTGGCTTCTTTTTTTCATAAATACTAATTATATAGATTTATCCTTGCATAGTTTAAAATTCAAACTGAACGCGCAAAGCATATACTTTTATTAGCGGAAGCAATTTAATTACTGTTTGTTTTTAAAAAAAAAAGACGTGATTGTGTATTTTGATATTAGATTTCAACGAGATAGAGAACCAATTTTGGATTTTCAAAAGTTTTGAGCAGCCAAATCAGTGAGAAAAAAACTGTCTTGTTTATAACCATGTTTGTAATAAGGCTGTGTACCCAAGGCAACAGACTGGTTAACTAGTATCATTGATATACGCAAAATACGTATTCAGAATTTTCAAACTCCATTTTCTCACTGGCTACCAGTCCTGTCTGTTATTTAACAATGGCAAGCATGCTTCTACATGATGATCAGTAGTACAGCATATGTACTTTATAAAATTTCTGCTGTACTACATTACAGTGAGTTTCCATATCTATCGATTTAATCTTGGGATCCTCACTTCGCCATACACGTTTACTGTTATGCTCTCTAGAAAATAGGCTAATTCACTATGGTAACTAAAATCCCACCTTGGGATGTATACCATTTGTATATATATTAATAAACATTTTTGTTTACAAAGGATAACAACACGCCGCCCTTTACGCGAGTTCTGGAAGAACCTATTATACTTTCTTCTCTACAAAATATATTGTCTTTTTTTTCAAAAAAAGACACGATAGTATATTCACAACATGACATTATATATCTGTCTATCAGTATATCTAATTAGACGCGGTTTTGAGTCATAGCAGTTGATAATTTGATTCACACAATCCTTATACAAAACGCTGAGCTTTTTTCTTTTATGAAACTTTAATCTGGGCCTTAAAGTGCCTGGAATATGAAAAACAAGATTCTCGTTTGTTGGAGTACCTTAGACTAATGGCCACTCTCTTAAAATAAATTCTCACCCCATCTGTATCCGCTTCTGAGTTAATTTTTTTTATTTAGTTTATGAGAGAAAAAAAAAAAAAAGAGACAGTGGCAATAAAAGGCGACAAAAGGTCATAACTCTTGGATCATTTTGTAGCAACGTTTATGAAAGTGAATACTGGACTTTCAAATATATTTATATCGGAGGCCAAAGATACAAGATGCTGAACTAACATGTGTCGTGAAGGGTGATTTACCCTCAGCTCAGAGCTCTGAAAAATTTCTTTGTCACAAATCGTTAAATAATACTTACTATAAAGTAGTTCGATAGGCTACATACCGCGATTTATATGTAGCTGTTTACTGACCAAGTAAAATAAGCGTAATCGGACTTTAAATGCGAAATAAAGATTTCAAAGTTGAAACCAAATACTGTAGCTCTCGCTTTGACTTTGTAGAATAAAGATAAAAATATCTTTAGGATATTTATATAAGCTGATGGAAGATTAATCAGATTAATTGATAAAGCAAATCGTTAGGTTTATCGGAAATTCTAGCAGAGAACGAATCGCACACGACACAAGTTGATTGACTGTTCACTTGTTTAAATGGTTTTGAAATATGGTTAAATGAGATATCGTCTTTTTTCTGATAGAAACCTTAGAGAGAGCCTAACATTTGAGTCTTGAAACTCCAAATTATTATTTCGCATTTCAATCCCACCTCTCAAACTTGTTTTATGGTGAGGGAGCTGCTCTTTGCCTGCACACACATCTGTTTAAGCTCGGTGCTTATCATTAGTCTGCTCTCTATTCTTTTGAAGAAAATGGCCATCTCTTTTGATACAACCATAGAAATTCTCTCGGCTCCTTACTGAAAGACGCCTGGCTAAATGCACATTTGTGGCCCGTACGATCCCAAGGATTACATTCATGCTCAATGATCTCATCTCAATACTCACCCTGGGCAACTAGCTCTTGACAACGACCAAAAATTGTCTCGTGTGGTACAACATTTGCTGAAGGATATTGCCAACTTGAAGTTTTTTTTTTTTTTTTTTTTTTTGATGAGACTACTACTTGGACTTCTTTGTCGGAAGCCCTCATACAGGAGTATGGTATTCCTCCAGGGTAGTTCAAGAAGCTTTGTACGATGCCGTTTGGAAACTCTCCACCAAGAGCCAGTACCGCCCTGTTATTTTGCTATAGTTTTTGAGTCTACTCTGTTTGAGTTTCCTGAGGGTCAATGCGCTGACGATCTGACTCTAAAGACGATCTACCTTCGAATCGTGTCTCCCAAGATCCGATAAATGATTGCCCCCGCTATAGCTGGCAAAACCACTTAGTATGATGTTTTGGACACTAATATTACAATAAAAGATCCTGTTCCCCTTGGCTATGGCTGGCTCAATTTCAGTCCTATAGACAATAAATTCGCAAGACCTACTCTAGGCTCGGCTGCTGAAAAAGGTACCGTCATGGAAGACATTGTTGCCATCTAACAACGCCGTACGAATTTTGGTTTCCGTTCTTTGGATGCCTCGCGTAAATAATACCGGCGTCCAGTAGAAGCGACATGGCCCTATGCATCTCTGGCCGAAATCAGGAGAGTCTATTTGTGGCCACTATAAAGTTGTTGGTCATCTCTCCAAAAAGAACGGTACGCAAAGCCGAAAGATAATCAATTGGTTTTAGGATATTCTAATCTGCAGTCACTTGGTTCAATTGTAGATGCTACTTTCAACAAATTATTTCGCTTGAGATCCTCTGGCTTAGATGCCTCTTGACTCTTTCTGGTTTGACTCCTTTGGTTTATTCGATGGGTTCGGACCTCAAGTTGCCTGCACGCCATCACACACACATGCTGGTATGCAGGGTCCTTCTAATTTAGCTATCTATGTTTCAACTCCCAAGGCATGGCGTTGAAGAAATCACCCCCAGTTTCCGCGGGATTTATCAACTTCAATTAACACGGTTTGATCGTTATAAAAATCGCGAGTTGAACTAAACACGAAAAGCTTAATGAGCAAACTGCTGAATTTACCCTTCTTTCTTGAAGTACTTACTAACAAGAAAAATTTCATCAACGTGAAGAGATCTAAAATACTTTTTTTTTTCCTTTACGTCGCGTTTTCGTGATAAATGTTCCCAAGAATATAGAGTAACACCTCTCTTCGACAGAAAAGCAACAACTGTAAGAGTACCTGCCTGAATACTCAGATTGCTACTACCTGTAAAGATGTATTCACACTATTTAAAATTGATGGTACGATCCACAACCTGAGGATCGTTCTCTGCTCTTGGCTTTAACTCTAGCCACTAACAAATCGAACTGTGGTACATAACTTGACTTGAGATCAAGAAGTTTCTCGGAGCTTTGAGCTGAGGGTGAATCCCCCTTCACGACACATGATAGACACATATAAATAGTCGTGTCTCATTTCTTTTTTTCTGTCTTCTTTATTTACACTGTTTTTTTTTTTTTTACAACACACCTCAATGCCAGCCAAAATTGCCTTTATTAAGTTCAAAGAATGGTAAGAATGGGCAATGTTTAAAAAAAAAAAAAATTAAAAAATTTGTAAATCCTTAGTTTGAATCAATGGAACAAACTTAGTGAAAAAGGCGAGCAGTATCTTTCTCAGCAGGTCGTAGGCCAGCCTTCGAGTGATTTGGAAGCCATTGTTGTTCAACGTAATAAACGGCCTTTTTTTTTTTTTTTTTTTTTTTTTTGGCGTTCAAGGAATGAGCTGACCAATTTAAAGTTAGAAAAACACTTCAAACGATGTCAGAGGAATACAAGGCGGTCACAAAAACTTTAAATCTTGAGGAAAATCTGAAAGTAGATAACCAAACACAAGTACCTCAAGAGCTGTTTTGGATGAAACATTGCTTAGATATGTATGACCAAGAATTTATGGTGAAGGTAAAAGAACAAGTAATAAAGACTAGTTTTAACCCTCTTTCAATCAGGAATGTATTTTTAACCTTGTTCGCTCCGAAGGATTTTCATCGCCCCAACAGCTCGCAGGAAGCATAGCACTATGGAAAGCAGAGTCTTATTTGGACGACGAAATCCAACACAAAATCCAACAGCTTGATTAGAGTGTGAGCTCGTTTGGTTTTGTTTATACCCACTATATCCCCCCTCGTCGTTTTCAAAAAAAAAAAAAAAATAAAATAAAATAAAAAACTAAAATCGAAAAAGTTTTACATGCTATTTATTATTATTTACAAGCAGACTTTGTGCTCTTTCTTTATTTCGTTTTCTTCTTCAAAATCCCCAATCCATTCACGCGTTTCTTCTGGCGATAGGCGGGCAACAAAGGAAAGAGGGAATAAACCTCTTTTACCAGAAAAGAAATTATCGCCTAAATATGTTAAAACCACTTGAATACATTCAGATAAATAAACCTATATTTACCGAAAGCCCATCCATCGTCAAAATAATAATACATTTGTACAATATCATCTTTGAGTAACTCGATTTCATCCAATCGATCCGACGGCGTATAAGAAAAAGAGGCTTTAGCCAACTGTTGCTCTACATCATGGATTTTAAAGAGATGGTATTCCGCACTGTGGCTATCTATTTCTTCATTTGAAAAGGCTGGCGTTTGATGAATCCATCGACGATAGACTCGGAGTGAACAAAAGATGCATAAAATCACAATCAGTAAGAGAAAACCGGCCAAAATA